>JAHDVE020008638.1:0-120152 GCA_022606495.2 Halesus radiatus | reverse complement strand
AATCACAATACTAGAAATGTGCCCGAATGGTTGACAACATCTGCGTGTTAAGGACTGCGAGGGACAGAGACGGAAGGATAGAGCGAGAGATATACTGTTTCGTCGGCTGCTCAAATTCAAATGAGAAGAGATAGAGTTTTTGCGTGTTTTTATACACAATTATTCTAATAACTTATTTAAAATGTTTCCGATTCTAATCATTTTTGAGTCGAGATGTGGGTAAATATTTGATAAAAGAATAGACAAGAGGAAATTAGCCTAAACGAAATATTTGGGGAAAAATCTTTTATTTAAAAAACACTGGGTCAAATCAGACCCATCACCGGAGTCGAGGTGTTAAAGCAGAGCGAGTGAGACTGCTCTACTATATTTCGGTATGTTTAGGAAAAACCGGATAACTTCATTTTTGGTTATTTTCTTTTACGTGTAAAGATACTGTTTCTAATGCATTTCGATTGATAAAATCCCGATATCTGTACTCAATTTTTAGTGGCCTTAACACCATACTCATATAATTATATGTGAACAATGATAATGGTTAGTCTAGTGAATAGATATTAACGTACCGTTTTGCAGTTTCGGGTTATTCCCAAATACCACCGAAGTACAAATTAAACTATCGCAGTCTCAGTCTCCAACTGCTCAAATCAAAGGGGGGCTTTCTATCATCACAAAGTTGAAAAAATAACTGCCTTTTCCGAGCATGATAGGAAGTACACAATAATAATTATAAAATGATTGACTTTCCCGAAATTCTCAGTTGAGGACATTCAAACATTATTTATTAAAAATATTTTGATTTTTTCTTTACGATTTTTTAAAAACACTGGTCTCGAAATAAAGACGTACAATAATTAGTGACGTGTGATCTAGCTTATCGTGTTGCAACTACGTATGAAACAATTAAAAATACTTAATTATTTTACATGATCGATGGTTATAATAGAAATAGAAGTTACAACTGAGCTTTTAGTGGTAGTTCCATATTATATCGTAACTATTTTGACATTGGATTCGTGTCGATAAAACAGTTTTTTTTACCACCGTTTTTTTTTTAAATTTCCCAATAAATTACTTATTTAGCACATTTTTGAAGGAGCAATAACCTCTCAGCGATGGATATTACGTACAAGGCAAAGCAGTTTAGTATTAAATCTTGCCAACAAACAAAAGCTACGGTGAACATGCACAGTATTGTGCGCCAGGGTTAAGCTCAGTTTGCAGTAGATTACTAAAATACAATAGAAGTAATCTCCTAACATCAGATACAATTGTGAACCGTTGTCTATCTCTAATAATGGCGATCGATACGCCCAGCAAATAGATTCTTCTTTTTGGTTTCCCGTATGCTCATATAAATTTCATTTGAAAAATATATCTTTGTGCACACAAACATACTTGAGTTGATAGCCAAAACGTTTTGTACACAATCTTACCTTTTTCAGAACAATATCACAACAAAAATATATATTACGTAATATCTAAAAAAACACAACCCAACAAATACGTGTACTAAATATTTCAACTAATTTGTCACTAGTTGAATACCAATTACATTTTAAGAGAAAATTGAATTGGTTAGTTTTATAAATTAAGGAGTACTTATATGCTGCGAGAGAGATATAGAGAAGTAAAGGAGGAAAATACATAAATGATTAGGGTTTACTGAATATGTGTTATTTATGAGGCTATATGTTAAATTGAAATGAATCGTAATGATTTTGACGAAATAATTATTATTGAACAATTATGGGTATTATTCCGGATGTGATGTCTAACATAAAAAAGCATAATTCTTATTTTCAGTACGAAGACATAACGAATTTATACGGTTGTTCTTACAATAGTTGGTGGTGTAATGGTAAGCATAGTTGCCTTCCAAACAGTAGATTGGGGTTCGATTCTCGGCCGTAGATTTTTTTTATTTGTTTATTTTTTCTTTTAGAATTTTTATGCTTTTTGACTATTCTTTTTAAAAATACATCACAAAGTTTTATTCCATACAAACATGATTTTTGGCGAAAAATTTAAGCTTCATAAATCCTACTATTATAATAACCTGTGATTTTTCACGGGTCTACGCTAGTTCAAAACAAAACTGACAGTTTTTTCATGTTTTGATGATGCCCTTCTAAACCTTTTCTAACTCAAAAGTTTTCCTCTTTTTTTGCTCTAACTTCAAACATTTGCTTGGGTCAAGTAAAAACAAATATATTGATGATGAATAATCATTGCGTTTTATAAAATATTTAGTATGTATTAATGTCCAACAAATGATTACATTTCAGAAAATCAAAAAGCGCAAAGGGAATTAAGTTGCTAAAAAATTCACATCACTTAATCTAAGTGTCCGACAGTCGCCATTTCATATGGGTAAGAGTTTAATTCTTAACCGGTTGTCTAACAAAGCCAAAAAAAATTATGATCGAAAAATTCCGATTTCCTAAAAGTGAACATGAAGTTGTTAACGGGGTATTTAGTACGTCTTCCGTGAACATCCGCAAATAATAATAATATAAATCCCTGATGGTTGTATATTCAAATGTTGGGTCAATGTGCTTTGTGCTCGAGTCCGTACCAACAACAGACAGACACGTAGTATTATTATTCCGCGCTATTGTTTCGCTCTACCTACGTTACGTTACCGCCATAAACTCTTTTATGAGCTCTCTGTTATGCCAAATATATAAGTATTGAAGCCGTACCAAAACATGTTTGCACTCAGGGTAAATAATAACAACAGCCGATATATGGTTATTGTTTCGAACTCTAAACGATACTTGAAAGATATTGCGATCTTAAAGAAATCGATTGAAGACGATAGAATCGCTGCGCCCAGGAAACTGTATGTGGAGCTTTATGGTATTTTTCTTTCCTTATAATGGCCTTTGAACAAGTGTGATAAATAAAAGAATATAATTTTTTTAAATGTACTTTTGATAGAAGATACTATGATTATCAAAAACCATTTGTGCAAGAAGAAAAATTGGAAATGTTTCCTGAGGTCAAAGAAAATAAGTAATAGAGTGGTAACGGCTATTAAGGAGTATCCAGACATAGATATTAATAATGTAACGATAACCAATTGGAGTTAAGTCTAAACTCTGAACAAAATAGACTTTCACTGGGGCTATATTGAAATCAAAATGTTACACTGATACTCAGTCCATAAAATTTATAATATTTGCTTTTAATATATATTATAAACTTGAACCTGCTACCCCCAGGTCCAAAAGATATACCCCTCTTCTCTGGCTCCTTATGGTATGGGGCTGGTTGAATGATATATAATCGTATACATATTTTTTTTATTTAAATTTATCGAGAATTTCTAAAACTACCAATTAATTACTAATAATTAAGTATCTAGTTGCTTCTGTGTACTTATCACCATAGCTGGTTACAATTGTAGAGGCGTATTATTGCGATTTTTAATAACTTTATTTTCATTGGTAACAACCCGGGGGTTTATTTATTAACTGAAAATTCAGATTTTTTCAAAAAACCTTTTCAAATTTTACAAATAAATGTATTAACTACATTCTTTTTTACATGGTATATGTAGCGAAAATAAACAGTACTGAAAATAGGATACCTATTTTTATGTTTTATATATAAACCTATCTGAAAAAAAACGTTATAAGTGTTAGATAAAATATTAAATGTCTTCATTCAGGTAATATCATCTCTTTTCCTGCCAGCTTAGTAAATCATTTCCATCCACTCTAATTCTTTCATTTGTTTTCCTTTTAGTTCACCACCCGCCCCCAATATCTTATTATTTATTAGTGCTTTTATAAAATTAGGTAGGGTAGGTTTTTGGCCAGAGAAGTCTAAGTTTTCATCAATTTAAAACCTCGTTTCAATGATTAAAAAAAAAACACTCTTTTAAAACAATATTCCACTGTTTATTTTTGGCCGTGACCGGTTTCAGCCTATGACGGCTATATTCAGACTGGGTTTCGATGCTTTATGCTATAATAGTAATTAGCCTTTTAATGCACACAAAATAACCATATCCCCTTTGTCGATAAAAAAGTGTTCCGTTTTCATTTATTGTGTCAAATATTTTTGTTGTATCGTGCTTTCTGATAAGTAATCTATAAATAATCGGTTGCTTTAACGGAGCGCTCAACAATGTTGGCCACCCAGCTGATTGAAGAAGAATAATCACTATTCAGGGCTTAACCCCTGTGTTTGGCTAATGGACGGTTGTATGTCTGTCTAGGTGCTCAAGCGTGACGGTCTGATTACACAATCATTTATGGGTCGTTTGTCATTGGGATTGCTGAGGTAGCCATTGACTGAGTTTCCTGAACACAATAGCCATACGCTTATTTCACTTTTTATGTTTCATAACATTTTTGATAACTTTTATTATATTAGATTTTTATTAGATGTTTCGTATCATTTGTGATAATTTTTATAACATCAGATTTAAAAAAATTAGATTTCCTCTGTACATATGCTCACAGAGGAGTTTCTGGTAAAAAACCAGAAAATTTTATCTACATTTGTCGATCCACAAAAAGAACATGATCGAGTTGACAGGAAAAGTTATGGAAGGTGTTCTTCACGTATGGAGTAAATACGAATCTCATACAGGCAATCGCGTCTCTGTACGAGGGAAGCGTTACATGTGTTAGGGTGAATGGTGGTTTTACGGGGTAGTTTAATCTCACAGGAGTTGTTAAGCGTAGCTGCGTTATGTCACCGCGCCCATTCAATATATACATGAATATTTGTATGCAAAAATTGAAAGAGGTGGGCTTGGCCGCGAAAATGAGTAATCTGAAAGTATGTTGCGTGTTGTGTGCTAATTATGCGATGTTGATTCAGATTAATTTAATTATTTTTTATTTTAAAAACTATAAAGAATTTACAATTTAAGGTATTTTATTTTAATTAAAGTTATTTTTATTGTGTTATGTA
Organism: Halesus radiatus; assembly: GCA_022606495.2. NCBI lineage: Eukaryota > Metazoa > Arthropoda > Insecta > Trichoptera > Limnephilidae > Halesus > Halesus radiatus. The sequence goes on along the minus strand of JAHDVE020008638.1, from coordinate 115,220 downwards.
GATAAACATTATACGGCAAGATTTACACGCGTATCATAAAAAAAATTAAGTAGGTTCATTTTCTACTAGTAGCAAGAAAGCTTGCCGTTTAAAAGCGGCTTTGTTAATGTTAAGTGCGTCAATATCTGAATTGATTCTGTTTAATGCTCTCCCCACCGGCATGACCATTGGCAAGTTGGCTCTGCAGGTTGGGAGATAAAGCAGATTGCTAATGGTATGGAAGATCGTATCTAGGATGTATGAAGAATGAATTAATTAAACAATGATGAATGAGGGTATGTCTAAAGGCATGGTATTTGATGGAGAGAGTACAAAAATAGTGTGCAATATGAGTTTTTTCTGGCTTACACTCTTCAATAGCGTTCTTGGCCATCATTTCAAATTGTGGAGAGAGGGAAGGCGAATTCGTACATTAGGATTATTTAAAATGGTAAATTCAAAAATCGAGTTCAGATATAGAAGAAATGAGATGTTGAACGGAGGGGGGGCAATTTTAGATAGGCCCTGATAGAAGAGAGGATTTTGTTTAGAGATGGCCAACAAAAAAATATTTGATCTAATATTTCCACTTCTAGAACACATAAAGCATAACCTGTGGAGACAAGAAATATATTTTAGAAAGGTGGGAGGAATCGGAGTAATGTCCAATTCTCATTCGAATAAGAGAATTTAAAATTTTTGGAAAAATGGGGGAAATGTTGAAACCATGATTTTGATGAGATAGTTTTCTGAATTGAAGCATTGTAGGATTCTTGATAAATAAGAGAACCGAATTTAAGTTTTTGTAGGGAGCTGAGAGAGTCGGAGAAAACAAGGGAGTGTTAGAAATTATTTTTGATTTTGTGGGTTTCAGTTAGGAGAGTCTGGAGATTTGGAGCCATCGGTAAATAAATGAGAAAAGTTTGACCATTCCGATGAAATAATGTCATTGAACATATTATTGACAGTACGGGCCGGGAGATTAGAAAGGTTTTTAAAAATGTCGATCCCTTCTAAAATTGTTGGGGATAGGGTGACGTGACTATATTTTAATTTTAATAAGGGAGGAGGACCATTGTGGATAATTTGAAGATCTGAGAGAGACAACATTTTTTTCAGATGGCAGGAAGTGGTTAGAATAAATTTGCCAGCAAATAGTTGATGCCTTAAATACAAAGGGGAATCAGAGCGTTCTACTCGAAGAGAATTGATGGGTGACGATTGCATTACTCCAGTTATTATTTGAAAAGACATACATCGAATTTTGTTAAATTTACTGAGTACATTTTTTATGCAGTGTTGAAAAGTGAGCGGGCATAGTCGAGATGATGTCGATAAGTGCACTGTAAAGCAACCTAATGCAAATAGGGTGAACGCCCTACCAAACGCCAGTTAGCGATTCTACATTTTTTTCACATTTAACTATATTATGAATATGGGAGGGCTATTTAAGTTTCCTACCAAATATTACTCCCAAAAATGTAACTCCAGAGACATTGAGGATTGGAAAGTTTTAAAATATGATTTGAACGGGGGGAAGGGGGAGGGAGTTTATGATGGTTTGAGAAGGTGATACACTGACTCTTCTGTACTGAAAGTTCAAGAATATTTAAGGTGAGCCATATGCAAAGGGCATCCACGGCTTATATTTTATATTTGATAGTAAATGGGGTATTTTTTAATGATAAGAAGAAAGTCATTCGCGAACTCAATAACTTTTACTTGAGGGAAAATAATGAAATGCATGTAATAAGTATATATTTTATATGGTATGGGGGACAATACATCATTTTGGGGTAGACCCTTCCGAATAGATCTACTTTCAGGAATAATATCTAGTAGCTTAATGAAGATTTTTCTTTCAATAAATAGATTATTAATAAATTGAATAATTAAAAATGTACTTTGTTTACACCACTTTTATAAAAATAAATAAATATCTCTACATGTTTCGACACACATGATTACAATGCTGTCATCCTCGGGAATATCTGAATTCTGAAAAAGAATATCAAGTGTAGACAAATGATAAAAATTAGAACAATAATTTAAGAATATACAAAATATAAACATAAACAAAAAATAACTAAAGTAGGTAAGTAATTAATCAAAGTTGCTTAAAAGTTTTATTTTCATGATTGGGATAGACACATTGTCCAAAGCGCAAAAAATCTATAAAGATGCAAGAATACTTCCTGGTTAGAAATTACTAAATTGATTTCGGTGCTAACGATAGGTATGTTATCTTCTTTTTTTTTTACCTAAATCCAAATTGAGATGTAGAGAAAAGTTGTTTACTCCCCGCAAATTCTACGCGGTTTATGATTATAATTTCTTCAAAAGATTGGTATATAATTAATTTTTCTTAAAGTTTTCTGGGAGTTGATGAAAGAGCGATTGGCTTGTAGTTGGATCAGTCTCGGGTAATTTGTTAGATTTTAGGATGCAGATGATTATTTGAGAACTCTAGTCATCAGACATTATACCAGTCTGGAAGATTTTAGTTAGGATATTAAAGAAATGCTTTGGACATTATCGTAACTATTTTTTATTTCGCTGAAAGGTATACGAGTATATACTAACTCTACCGGGAGATGAGTCCTTGACTGAAGATAATCAATTTTTTAACTCAATTAAAGACAACGGGGAGTCTAGACAGTGATTAGACATGGGAGTATTGTAGAGGGGAGTTATTTCATGTAAGTTTGGTACAGAAGGGGGGCAATTTTGTTCAAGAAGTCATCTATCTATTTAGAATGAGATACTCGAGGGGATGTTGAACTGGAGGGAGTATCGAAATCTTCGAATCATAGACAAAACTTCCGAGATGGGAGTGTTTGGAGATACTAAACCGTGGAAGTTGCAGCACCCGGATCTTTATTTGGACCTCAATATCCTTTTGGCATTGGATTCGGCGTTTTTGTACATAACATATTGAAACGATAGGAAATAGATTTGGTTTTTTGAATTCCTACTACTTTGGGACATTCTTCATCCTACCAGGGAGTTAAAGGGAGTTGTTTAAGAGATTTAAATGTAGGACGGGGGATTCAATTTATTTACTGCAGTTATGAGGGTTACTTTGAGGGCAATTTAGTCACCTTTGACACATAATATATCGGTGACTGGTAAATTTAGTTGGAACGTGTCCATGTGCGAGTTAAATTCATTCCATTTAGTGTGCCTTGTTTTGATCTTTGTCGAAATATAGTACTTATCTGTTTGAAAAGATCTTTGAAACGTGAGGGCGATTGAGTGGGGATTGATGTTATTTATTGGGAAAAATGGTAGGGATTTTGTTAATAAAAAGGGCAATACCGCCGCCTGTACCTTCGAAATATGAAAATGTTATAATGAAAATTGACAGCAATATAGAAAAATGTATAAATATCTGATAAATCAGCTGCACAAAGTTAATCCTGGATGACCAGAGGAACAAGGAACGTCAAAGAATAACACTCAATACTTTTTTTGACAGAGAATAAACTATAATTGGATTTTGGATAAATATAATGGGGAACAAAACAAAACAACTAGTGACAGCTAAATGTTATTGTTGCGAATCGTGCAATACCGTTGTCAATTATGAATACTTGAAGCAAGGGAATATGTTTGTGTATTTAAGAAGTATGTTTAAAATAGACGGAAAGACTGATGGGGATATTGAAAGAAGGGTAAGTTCAGGTAACTCCATTAATGGAGGACTGAAGGCGGTCGGCGGTGACTTGCGGAAATTGTCCAAAGAAGCGAAGCCAACAGTCCATAATGGAGTGCTGATTCCAACAATGATGTATGGCAGTGAGTCATTAAACCGACACAGAAAGGATGAAAGTAGACTGAATGCTATAGAAATGAGATACCTGAGGCGTATGTGGGGTAAAGCTAAGTATGACCGTGTGAAAAATGATGAGAGTTGAGATTCGCAAAGGACAGTCTGATGTAGGGGTAATGAGGAAGAATAAGAAAGGAACGTTTAGGTGGTTTGGGCACGTAAGGCAGATGAATAAAGTGAAGAGTGGAAGGAGAATAGGATGGCGAGAAAATGAATAATGGAAGAAGTCAGGAACACCCGGGAAGACGTGTCTTTGGGCCATGTCAAGGGTCAGAATATCAGTCAATAATTAAGAGAATATGAGACGATATATGAATGTGAAATACGCAAGGAGTGTATGCCAGGTCCGAGTTGTTAGACAGTCCTTCTTCTCTGTCTACCTCTGCGGAGAAACGGCGTGATGGTTAGTTTTTATAATTGAAGGCAATAAGTTAGTACGATAGCTGGATGTGTATTTTTCAAATTAGTGCATTACATTTAAGAATGTGCGTTAAACGATGTACCTACTCGTATTTGTACTAAATATTATTGCAATTGGTTACAAGATGTTTTGGCAGGATACCATTTTTTAATTCAATCGGAATTTTCAGAAAAGTTAAAAAAAATATATTTGATTAAACTGTAACTTAATATGCGTAAGACATTATGGAAAAAAACGGTTTTTTTTCTCTCGTCATAAATAACAGGCCGATTGATTTAAAAGAGTTATTAACAATATTTATCCTGGCTGTCAATCTATGAACATTGTTTATTTTTGTAAAAAATCATTTCTGGACCAGATGATGCAACATTTTATAATATAATAATAACAACATTTTTATTTATCTGTATGTTTTCCCAAACAAAATATTTTCCGAATCCATGCTTGTTTTTCTATCGGAGCATATTACTAAGTAATAATCTTTTCAATGGAAAACCATATTATTTGAATATCTAAACAATATGATAGTCGAAATACCACTCAAAATAATATAACCAGAATCGCTAGCATGTGGGTAAATACATATGTTAGTTTAGTGGGAACACGTGGCATGACAGTGAGGAACGAGTACCGAGATAATCGGAAAAGTTTTCTTAGGTTTCAGGCGCTATAGACAACTATGTTGGTGTTAAACCACTGACATCAAACATTTTATTTATCATAATGTCATCATGAAGATAACATTAATGATAAAGTTAATGTCCGTAATAATGATCACTTTTATGTTGATTTTTAACCCTTTCATTTACTTTTTCTTTAAATGCTGTTTTTTGTTATGTACTTAAAACCCTGCCTAAACTTTTTTCTCTTTCCTTTTTATTTGTTATATTGAAGATTAAAAAAAAAAACCTTATTTTTTATATTTTATTATTTGCTATAATGCCAATATGGAAAACATTACATTGCACGTTCCATGCATGTTGGTGGGAATAAAACCATTATTATTTTGGCTACTGATATGATTATTATGTTAATTTTACTATCCCAATGTAATTGTTTTATGGAAAAGACCCAAGGGCGTAAATAAGTAAATAACGTTTAAATAAGTTTTTTATCTTAAAAATTTTTATGGTAGGCGTATTGATTATTTGCTTTTTGATGAATTTTATTACACAATGTAATTCTGTTGTTTAATTTTAATAATTCGCTACCGGTTTCGACAACTAACCGCTACCGGTTTTTAAAACTAATTTAAATTATGCAAGTATAGAAGCAATTTTATTTTATTAGTTAGGGGTAGTGGGGGTAGTGGGAGCGGTGAGTTGGAGGGGGGGGGTGTGGGAAGAGTAGAAATAAGGAAATGGTTAGCAAGGCTAATTTGCGTGGTGCTATTATTTTGTTAAATATATTCATTTCTTATTTAATTATATTCTTAATTTCTAATGTTTCTAAGACGAACAATTCAAAACATGTATTTATATTAATATTTTAAACGTAGCTTTTTCCTTTTTGAAACTCCGGTCTGTTAATTTATAATTTATGTTACTTATAAAAATCGCTAGTTGATTAATAACACGGACGTACAGTGTAATACAAAATTCTTCAAAAATAAAATAATTAGAAATTGTAACATATTTAATGTCTAAGAAATACTAATATTTCCTACGCATTTCACCTAGGAGCACCGAGGCTAGGATATTCTATTACCTGTTCGCGCTTGAATATGTATTTAAAAAGTTTTCACCGACTCCAAGCAGCATTCACAGGAGGAATCTATCATAAAGCTCTTACAACTATTTGATATACAGACAACATAAACAAAGGTTCACGTCCTGAAAAGGAGATGAATCTAGGAGTGACTGAAGTAAAAACAACGTACATGCTTGCTTTCATTACATCAACTTCGTTTTTAAAGTACCATAGGTACATTGAATAGCATTAAATTTATTTGAGGTGAAACACTTGCTACACGGAAAACGACAGTACTTATATATAATGAATAATGAATCTGGCCACCGTGTGTTACAATGGTCTCCAAAGATAATAATGTTGAACCTTGTCCAAACACTCATCAGGCCAATTATTACTGCCCCATTTGCTACTGAATTTCTGTACGTAGTAGCGAAAGCATATTAAATATTTTCAACAACTTAGAATCAATGAAACTATTTGGTAAAATATTACCCGTTGGCAACGTTAAAATATGAGGTGTTGAAGAGCCGTCAGAAATAAGATACTCGTATATCAGTTTAGATCGGCTTCGCTGGGCAGGAAAGCGAGGATTTAAGATAGCCGACCACTAAAGAGGCTTCTTAACGATAAGCGTCACAACGTCGCGTCAGCCAGGCAGGTGGCGATGCATGGCGTAGTTGTACACGGTACAGACAGGGTAGATCCTGTTAGGTGTCACATATACTCGTACAAAAAGCAAGCTGGACCTTGTTGGGAGGTCTAAACATAGGTAAATAGTTCTTAACACTGCAACGCGGGGAGACAGACGTGTAGGCATTTCCCAGAAAGGGCTCGATTCGAATTCTTTTTAAGGATAAGACATTGTCCTTATCCTTAGGGTTAAAGACATTTTGCTTAACTGCGGTTCCGATTTCATGTTAATGACAATACGTTTTTAAAGGAGTTTGTGGTTAATTATCACAGTATTATTACAAATTATAGGTGTATCACTTGTATTTTATTATTATTCGCTTTGCACGTGTAGTTCATTATAAGTTTTAAAATTTTAATTTATTTTATATGAAATATCGGACTTTTGCCATAGGTACTTTACAAACATCTCAGTTTCGTTAATTTGGTTAATTTAATAGCATTACTTTGCGATAACAATGAGTTTTTATCATTAAATAATGTCATTCGGTGGGGGACAGTAGAGCTGTCATCCTAGAAAATCGGAACCTCAATTAGCCAAAAAGCCTTTAAGCCTAAGGATAAGGACAATGTCTTATCCTTAAATAGTACAAGAATCGTTCCCCAGGACGCTTTAGCGGTTATTTCGAATGATGGAAATCTGTTAAATCGGATAGGTGCAGTCCGACATTTAAAGGTAGCCAAAAATTGATGGCGCTGTAGTCGTTCAAAAGGTTTCAAATGACAACACTAATATGGCTCATGTGCATAATAGTCCAAATAAATATTTTGTACTATTTAATATAAAATGATGCCACAAAGTGAATATACAGTTATTGTACGAGACGTGTAGGCCCACACAAGGGACTGTAAATATTTAGGAGTCGTGAGCGGGAATAGCGGCGCATAGGCACGGCACATAGTGCGTACGGTTTTTACAGGGCGCCGGCAACGTTATTTGCAGGCGTTATGAAATCATTGCATTTTGTGGTGTAATTTTGACTTGTTTATGGTGAAATATAGGCCTTTGGCTCGCTTAGTATTGAATTTGGTTGTGTTTGGTTTGGTTTGGTAGTTATTTGCACGTGTTGTTTTGACAACTTGTTTGTTTCAGAGGTCGTTCAACTGAAGTGTTGTTATTCTTGTTTACGTTTTTGAAAGGCTTGAGTTTATTTATCATATCCACGTTCGATATAGTTATTGAAGATGTATATTTTTACTTTATACAAACGGTGTTCATAAATGTGAAAAGATAGATGGAATGAGGAAAATATTAAATAAATACGTAATTTATAATATTTAAAAATATATTTATTAAAACAAAAAATGTTACTAAGAGAAACTAAGCAAAAAGTCCCACCAGAACACCAGGGTCCATGGGGCACTGGTTAAGCTAGAATTTGGAGCACATGGTCTAAGGATGTGAGGAGGATAGAATTTAATTAGGCGGTATGGAAACCCAGGAAAGTAGGATAAATAGGATAGGAATAAAGGAACGGATTGAGCGTTAGTTTTAATTTCTTGCTTCCTGATTGTTTTTATTTCCCGCTTCTCTTTGTTTCAGTTTCTAGCTTCCCGCATTCATGTTGTGTTTTTTTCTTCTCGACGCTTCTCGCTTCTTCTTCTTGCTTCTCGGGTCCAGGGGGCACTGATAAACATTCTGAAAATTTGTAGAAATTTGAAAAATATTTATAGTAAAAAAAAAAATTTAGTTACTAAGAGAAAATATAAGTGAGAGACTGAGTAACTGTGCACTAAGTAAGAGAGTCCCGCCAGATGGTACTGATGAAAATTCTGATAATTTGCAGTAATTGAAAAAAAATATTTATAATAATAAAAAAATATATTTAGTTACGAAAGTGTTTTTGTTTCCCGTATCTTCTTGTTTTAGTTTATAGCTTTCCGCTCCCTGCATTTATGTTTTGTTTTTTTCTTCACTCCGCTTCTCTATTTTTCTTCTTGCTTCTCATTTTCAGCTTCCCGATGTTTCATGCTTCCCGCTTCCAGCTCAAAAAAAATATTAACGATCTAATTTATAATAAAAAAAACAACAAAATTTGACTTGAGTCGTTAATCCTCTGGACGTTTTTGTTTACAATAAACGGCCAAATGAATCCTAACCTCAAATACGAATGTACATTGCAATTGTTTAAAAATCAGCATAAATCCACAAAAATATTATTTAAATACGTTCGAAATTGACGAAATTTTTCAACATACCATTATCACTTACCAGTCATTTTAACAGTGGATTCGTAAACGTCTTAAAAGTTAGACTCTTAGCGTCTTAGTTTCTTAGCGTAAAATTCAGCTAAACAACGCCGGAATACACAGTAAATAACCTCCCTCGTTGGACAGTTTATTGGTCTATTCATTTTAAATGATTTGTAACTATTGATAAATAACTAAAGCAACAATAGTGATAGATTATGCTTATATGAATTGTAATGTCATTGAGGTTATGGTACTTTTTGAAAAATCATATCGAAATGTCAAAGACCTTGGTGTTGCCATAGAAATGACATGCTTAGTTCCAAATTTATTATTTGTCAAGAATATTCTGCCAGGCTGCACCTACACACTATTCATTATTTTTAATTTTAATCAAATTGATCACATTCAGCGATTTTGTATTTTCCAGTCATTTTTTATGGGTAATGTATTATTTTGGAATCTTCACTGCAAATTAAATTGTTTCTTTTTTCTGAAGAACAAACATAATATTTTATTCGAATAATTTAACAGAACGTAGTTACGTGTATAAATTTATTGTTCCGCATATTTAATTTATCGTGCGCAGCAATTGTGTTTTTAAATTTTGCCGTCTACAAACAGAGAAGTATTTTAGGTTTTTATCTCCACTTCCAGTGAATTACTCGCAAATATATTTTTGCCCATGTATGTAAAAAGATACATCATATTTTATTCATGCTATTATATCTCCAAACACGTGCGATAGCTACCTAAAATTTATAAGCCCATAATGCTTTGGAAATATTCACATCAAGAATACATCAGCATCTTCACAGAACTCCTTTACTTCTCTGCAGGAGTGCTTTCAAGGAAATATGTATGACACTCATTAATATATTATCATCGTAAGCAAACCCGGTGGTAATAATAATTGTTGTTTTATTATAACAAATTGGCTTATTAACAAGTTTTTTTGTTATTATTTGCACCTGCTCATAGGTATGTAAAGCGGGTGGATTTAGGGATGTTAGCTCTAATAAATAAATGTCACAAAGTTCGAAGATATTACTAATTCAGCAAGTGCTAATGTGACATGACCCGTTTTATCCATTACACGCTTAATGTTTTCATTTGAAATACGAACATGTGAACCTGAACAACAAAAACAAAGCGTGCCAAACCTTGCGGGAATTTTTAAAAGTAGTCAGGAAGTAGATACTCAAGTTCAATGTTTGATAGAGAAAATAAACAAACGAGGAAAAGTTGTCTCCCCAAATATTTCAGCGCCCTCCCTTAAATCGCCACTCTGGAACATGGAGAGTATAAACAATAAAGTTATATGAATATCCTTGTCACCTCAGCTCATCCACATTGGCCTCTTCGCCAAGAGCAATCTGCGTAGCCGCCATATATATTATATTATTACATCGTTATTGTTTGGTATCGTCCTGCTCTGAACTTTGCCCACTTTACTAACTTTGAATTATCATACGGTTGATTCTTGTTTGGGATAATAATAATATGTCAGTTATAATGTTACATACGGGGTTTGCAATACCTGCAACAATTAGACCGGTTTAGCGGTTAGAGTCTGTATTTTTCTTAACAATTTGTCTTTTTTTAAGTGGAAATTTTATTTCCAGATTGATTTCAATGTAATTCGATGGTTTCAATGGAATGATTCATTACAATATGTATAATTATTTATGTTTCCAAGGGAATATTGAACCATCCTTCAATGTTTAATTCAATATGGTATTTTACTTTGGTGACAGCTGTTGCACAAGAAAATAATTAGAAGGTAGGTGAAAAAAAAACAGATTGTTTGCCAAAACTACATAGATCTGACAATGGTAGATCTGGTAGGCGACTTTATTGATTTCATCATCTTTAGAATTAATCATTAAATCCTGTTTTTAAGTGATCGTTATTACTGTAACTTTTTAAATATTGGACTAAAAGTTATATTGCGTATTTATATTTAAATAACTACCCGTCGTAGCAATTATGTATGTTTCACTGTTTGTATATTCGAAGCTAATAATTGTAACCCACTAATTACACCAATCGTCTCAGCGTCATATTTTCTAAAAATGTCTAATAGTGAGAACATTTAATACGATAATAGATCCGTTGACAAAAACTGACACCATTTGTACGATAAATTAAGTAAAATTATAAATTTAATTTAATTTGAATAAATAATAAAGACAATTAGGTCAAATACATATAATTTTGAAGTGTTTTTGAGATGGTTTACTCTTATTTATCGTACATAATCATACTATATTTAAAAAATATATATTTATTATAGAAATCTTCAACGTGACTTTAAAGAGGGTCAATAAAAATAGTCTGCTCATACAAGAAATACTATGAATGATTTATCTATAAATTCTACATGTATATTTAGGAAAATATATAAGGTTTCCAAAGACAAAGTTAGACTGTAAGCTTTCAAGTTCTATATGAAATATGTACTGAAATTTAAGGTAAATTGCTCGAAAACGCCTCCACCGGTTTTCAAACTGCTCATATTTTCTAACGTTTTGATAAATATTTCGAATTTAAAAGATTTCAGTTTGAGGTTTTTCGTCATTGGAAATCTCATTTTCCTGACTACCCGTATAGAATTAATAGATTTATTATTTCTTGTATTGCTTGCAATAGAATGCTGCAAATCGACCTTTGGTGCTTAAGTTAGGATTTCTTTTAGAACAAAAAATAGCTAACATTCGATGTTTCCAAAAGCTGCAACATATTGACTGTTTAAAAGAGACCGATATATAGAAAAAGAGGCTCTCATCAATTCAATGGACGGACAGGACGGGGCTTTTCGCAAACCAAAAGGTAGGAGAGAAAATTAAAAAAAAAAGGATAGTTTTTTTACTATTTACGGCTGTTCTCATGGTTGCCCCGATACCTAGCGATATGACGCTGTTACACTGCTAATAAATTTTGACTATCCTACAAATAACTCGCATTAAATTCACTTCGTATGCTGGTATTCACCATACCCTTTTTACTCGGGTGATTTTCTAAATAATGTTAATTCAGTATTATAATATATTTTTTAAATATATAAAAATACATTTATATATATTATAAATCCCTGAAATGTATAGTTGAAACTAAACCATGGCACGTAAATAACTGAGCACAGCCTAATATCCATGTTACATGTTGTCGGATTACAAGCAAAGCCCAATAATTTGCATAACATCACCAGTTTGTTCATTTAGCCCGCTCAGGAATCAACATAGCCCGGGTGCAGTGAAAATGGGTGATACCGAAAGCGATCCGTTCCATTTATTTCTGTACGCAACCGTACATGGGTCGGTACGGTGCAGGCGCGGTGTTGCGTAGTTCTATTGCCCGCATCCTTGCAGTGTGCGGGTAATGTTGATTTCATGCATTAGGTTCCCTAGAACAGGCAATCTGCCTACCTGGGAACTAATATCGACTTGACAAGACATAATCGGTATCCATTTGAATTATTTTCAGTCGTTTAAATATTGTCGATCGTCATTAGTTAATATAGAATATTGTCTACTTTCTATTATCTTATTTTGCCATATAAATGTATCTACGTAATGAAATAATAAAAATACCGGCTCGTGAGGTAGCAAGCTTATTGGGTTTACTTGTAAACGGACAATATACTTATATACCTTATTATCGTATACTCGTATATATCGATATATTAAAATAACAATTGTACCATATCACGATTTTCCGTCAAATTTTACTGATGGCACTTTTCTATGAAAATGCAAATCCACATTTCCTTGCACATGAAAGCAATACACGTCAAAGGCGACTTTCATCCCGGCCGTTTGGCGTAATCGCCCTGTGATCCAGGTAATCCCGCGCGCCGTACAATCTTAGATTTACACTCCACTAGGTCCGAATGCCTGCGGAGGACTTACGTAGTACGCTGTACGTGCTCGGGCCGTGGGCCTTGCGCTGTGTGCTGTATGCCGTGTGGCCGCTCGTGCCCGCCGCGCTGCAGGGTTACGACACTGGACCTGGACTTTGCTATTACGACATCGGACCTAGATTTTCCTACACGACGTACCGAGGAGATATTCATCTCGAGTCAGATAATCTCGTTACCCCTTTTCACACTTTAATGTGATCGGAGGAATGAAACAATTCTATTTACAATGAAAAACAAACTTAAACATTTATTAACTAGAAGGTTTTTGGGTCGTTCGTATTTTCAAAGTACCCCAATCTCACTAAAACTGCATTTCGCATACATTCCAACTAAAGTTTGAATTCCCCAATTCAACGCTTATACAGTCTTGGTAACAAAATACTTGAATGATATGGATGTATTCGTCAATAATAAACTTGGCAAATTTCAAAAGAAAATCAGAACGAATTGTTTCGGTCTAGTTTATAAATTATTGTTAACTACAACATTTACATTATTTACTTATTTGTTATTAATGTTAATATTGACTTTATGGATATTGTGCTATTTTTTTCAGTAACTGTGTATTTTTAACTTTGATGCAGTTTTTTTCATTTTTCTTTTTTCAAATGTGACTTAACTTTTGTCGTAGCTTTTCAAGTGTAACTTAACTTTTTTTCAAGTGTAATCTGTATGTAAGAACACTCTGGGCGTTTACATTAAATATTACGTTATGAAAAAGTATTTGACTTTGTTCCACCTGACAGGTAATTTTTTTTTTCCTAGGTATAGAGTGGAAAAACGTTTTGAAATCATTGTTTTACAATAGAAATTCATGTTGAATTAATTAAAGTAAAAGGCAGTTTATTTTTACTTATGTAGTTGAAAAATAGAAGAATAATATGTTTCTTTCACCTTTAAAGGATATTTATTCTTCAGGTATAGATTAAGAGTTTATGAGTTAATTTGGATGGTCTATTATGTGAAAAGGTCAATGAACAATATTAATTCATTGTTATTCGGTTTAAATTAAAAATGTTTTCATGGAAACCATTTTCTTCAAATAAAATTAATAAAAATTCTCTCTGTATCGCCCTGATAAGAGATAATAACTCAAAACCTCGAAACCCAAAAAATATTTGACCATGTTTAGTAACAAAAAAAGTCAGGATCTTTCCAACCTTTGTTTTCCCTTCCATTCTCCCTTCCTCACTTTATTAAACCACTCATCGTTCTCCAATAATTTGCGTTTATTGAGGAATACCCATAGTTCCGCTGCTTCTGGATAGTTGGAATTATAAACTCATGTGCGGTTTCAAGTTTTTGTAGGACAACCTTTAAAAACAGTTAATACTTAATGAAATACCCAACAATAATACAACAAAACAACAGAACCTTTTCTTTCTTCATAAGTCGCGAGTGTTCCAAGATCGTAAAATGTTTGACCTTACCCTGCACAAGTGTGTCATGTACCTAACTTAACTCTTCACATTCTTATTCTAGACCCCTTTGGGATTTTCCTTGGGTTAAAACACCGTAAAATGACTGAATTCGTAGTAGACTCGTCGTTCGGCGAAGGAAATATCTACTGTTCATACGAAATTGTAACTATACCTAGGTACCTATATCGCATTTAATATTTTGGGACAAGACATATTTTAGTTGGGTGGGAAGGGCATTTATCTATAAGAGCATTAGTTTTTTTGTTTGTTAAATGGGTCCTTACAATATATCTTAAAACATATTATCACCGGGATGCCTATTCAAAACTTCAAAACGTGGTGTCAACGATAAATGACAAATTAAGAATGTCCCACTGCAAAAATTGATTTACAATATGGTTGAATATGTTTTCTTGCCATTAGGATGTTTACCTTAGAAATTTACTTAACAATTACCTAAATAGTAAACAACCCCCATGTAGAGAGGTAATCGTCGTGGCTTTGAACCTGGAGGTTAGAGGTTCTTCGAGAGTAAAGATATTTTTTTCTTCATTGTAACACAACCCGTAAAATTAGATTTCGTAGTTGCCGAGCAGGGCGCAGTAGGAAAAAATACCTGTGTTTTAGAATTGAACAACCCATAGAAAAAGTAACGACTTCTCTATTAACAGAACAGGGAAACGTTTCATCGCAAATCCTATTGAATCCTGGGAGAGAAAATAATAATAATAATAATATAGTAAAAACACGTTTACAACGGCATGCTAACTCCAAGAACCGACAACTGGGCATAGGATGTTGGAATGTCCGATCTCTCAACAACAAAGTAGATGAGGTAGGGGAGGTTTTCAACGAACAGAATCTGCATATCCTGGCCATAACTGAAACTTGGCATGAAAACGGTGACTCTTTTTCAATAAAGAGACTGCGAGCTTTAGGATACGTGGTGCTGGAAGAAGCCCGACCTAAATCAACGATTTCTAGGAATGACAATATCTCTAGCTTAAATCACGGGGGTATCGCGATTTTATTTGGGATGCAGAGTTTCCTCTGCAGGGGCGTCATTCATTTTATGTACCCTATACCAGCCGGGTTCAAAACAAATCACCGCAGACTTTTTTATAGAACTTTCTTGTTTTCTTGAGCGGGTTGTAGGACTTTCCGATAATGTATTCATAACTGGCGATATCAAGATTCATCTAGAGCACCTGCAGTCACCCAACACTATTAAATTTACTGACCTCTTAGAGTGCTTCGGATGCCGTCAATGGCTCAGCGACCCAACTCACGTTGCAGGTGGGATTTTGGATATTTTTGTTTCAAAGTCATGCGGCCCGTCCCTCGTAGCAAATAGTGTGGATGTCGGGTTATCAGGTCACCGGCTAATTCGCACTGAGATCGATTTTAACCCACCAAAAATCCCTTACGTAACTATCTCATCAAGAGCATGGCGTAGTTTTAACATTGACGACTTCCTCATAGATCTAAAGGCCTCCCCGCTTTGCACACAAAGCGCTTGGAAAACAGAATCCCCTACCAAACTGGCAGATGATTATAACACCGTACTCTCAACCCTTTTAAATAAACATGCTCCAACTTCTACAAAAACTCGGCGAGTTCGAAAATCTTACCATGAGACTGGTTTGATGAAGAATGTCGAAATCAGAAGAGTAATGCGGAAATTGGAGAGGTCCTACAGACAGTCAGGGGTTAACTCACGAAACGATTGGATACATGCTCAAAAAGAGTACAGAATATTAATTCGTTCCAAAAGCTCTGAATATTTGACAAATAGGATTCACTCAGAATGTATAAATCTGCGTCGTCTTTGGAACTCGGTTAAGACAGTTGTTGTCGATGTTCGTGCGCAAAATACAACTAACATAGCTCCGGATATCTTTTCCAAATTCTTTCTCGAAAAAATTGAGTCCATACGCGCCCTAACAATCGCCGCCCCACAGCCATCTTTTACAAAAAACAATGGCGGAACCTTATCTGCCTTCAAATCTACAAACCTTGAAGAAGTGAGGAAGTTAATACTCGCTTCACCAAACAAACAGTGTGCACTCGATCCTATACCGACATTGTTACTAAAGAAGTATTACAATGAATTAGCTCGCTTCCTAGTTCAACTCTTTAATAAGTCATTTAACATTGGTGATTTCCCGAAATCATTAAAATCATCTAATGTAGCTCCATTATTAAAAAAACCGCAATTGGAAGCTGAAGATCTTTCAAATTACCGACCCGTTTCAAATCTTCCATTTATATTTAAAATCTTAGAAAAAGTTACTGCTTTACAGATAATAAGTCACTTAAATTCAAATAAATTGTTAACTAAATATCAATCTGCATACAGAAGGTTCCACTCAACGGAAACTGAATTACTACGCGTTTTGTCGGATATAACTCTGGCCATAGAGTCGGGTAAGCTGGCACATCTTTCAGTCTTAGACATAAGTGTCGCTTTTGATACGAGTGACCACGATTTTTTTATCACACGTTTATAAGAATCCTTTGGTTTTAACTGTGGCGTTACGAATTGGCTGACATCGTATTTAACCAATCGTTTACAAGCAGTGAAGATGGGGCAAAACCAATCAAAATATGCAACCCTTTAATCTGAAGTACCCCAGGGGTCCGTTCTGGGCCCTCTAATGTTCATCATTTTCACAAATAATGTAGCTAAAATAATAGAATCGTTTGGTTTTCAATCCCACTGCTATGCTGACGACCAGCAAGTTTATTTCTACTGCTTACAAGAAAAAATAGACAGACTAAAAACTCGCATAGCTGAGTGTCTAGAAGCAATAACTCGCTGGATGACCTCAAATAGATTGAAGATGAATCCGTCAAAAACTGTGTTTCTCTGGACCGTCACAAGCAGACGTCAGCATATCATTGATAACTCCCCAATAAATATTTCAGGAAGTGACATTACTCCGAAGACGTGTGTTAAATTACTCGGTGTCAATCTGGACGCAGACTTTTCCCTTAAAAGTCAAGTAAACAGAACTGTAAGTACAGGGTTATTTCAATTGAGGCAAATAAAGGCAGTATGGAGAAATCCGCCAACAGAGGCAACTAAACTGCTTATCAATTCGTACGTGGTGTCACGTCTAGATTACTGCAATGGAATATATGCGAGTTTCCCCAAATACCAAATTAATAAATTGCAATCAGTATTCAACGCTGCAGCAAGACTTATCACCGGCGTATCTAAATATTCTCACATTTCAGAGCATCTCAAAAATCTCCACTGGCTCAAATGTCCTGAAAGAATCCAGTTCAAGCTTTGCTGGATGGTATTTAAGTCACTTAACGGAATGGCTCTGGCTTACTTATCAGAACTGTGTATTCCCGAAAATACCAACTCACGGCAGTCCACCCTTAGGTCAGCAGCGTTATCAGCTATCGGCAGGTTGAAGGAACCAAAGTGCACACCTAATACTAAGTTCGGTGATGGTGCTATCGGAGTGTCAGGACCTAGAGCCTGGAATGAACTGCCGCATGACATGAAGAATTATCAAAGACTCAACTGAATTCAGAACTAAACTTAAAATACATCTTTTCAGACAATCGTTTCCATAAATTGAAGAAATTCACCTGCATATTGCTTAGCTAGGACAGCCGGTTAGTACTTACCTAAAGTCATTAAATAAATAAAACATTAAAAAATTAAAAATTCTCGCATCGGTGCGCAAATACGTCCACAGCCCGCAACACTGTAAATAACCAAAGTGTACAAAAAAAAAGTTAATATTTATTAAAAGCTTCTTACGTTTTTTAAGGTCATTTTATAGATATTTTCGAGTTCTAAAATTCATTTTATACGTTTTTTAAGGTCATTTTATAGATATTTTCGAGTTCTAAAATTCATTTTATACATATTTTCCAGTCCTAAAAATTATAATTATTTCAATAAATACCAATTCTTCTTGTGCCACCAATCTTCTAATAAATGTAACATCAATAGAAAAGGAGCAACAAATAACCATGAAAAACTATCATCTCTATAAATAAAGCGACCTACCAGGTAAGTATGTTTTTCTGTATCTGTTTGTAAAAAAATAGTTAAGAAATATTTGTACAGCGCCCTTGAAGTGATTTTTCACAAAAACGGCGCTATACAAATCATCCAATTATTATTATTATTAACTTGTTATTTATAATACATAAAATAATAGTATTATAGTATATAATTTCCCTTCGTTCCAGAGTGGAAGGTACTCTCAGTATAGCCCCGGTGAAATAATTCACAGTCGAAACGATGCTTTTAAATTTCTAGAGCTATTTTTTTCTTCATTTGAATGAAAAACATTAACTTTATTTAAATCACTTTTATTTTTTATACGAAATATAGACCGGGTTTCGCTACTGGCGTAACCTCTTTAAGGTAGTATGATACTAAACTATGTAATGCACGTATTACAGACTGAAACAATAAAGGGGAGAGCCAACTGGCTGGGAAAAGGGTGTACTTAGTCAATTTGGATTTTTATCGATTTAGTGTCGAGTTTTTGCTTAATTCGATTTGATTATAATTGAGAATACTATTAATGTGTTTGGCTTTTTCTTATTTCTAATGCTTCTAAATTATCTAGTCTAGCCTTTTCCATTTTTATGCAGTAAACTAATGCCTGTATTATTTTTTAAATTGTGGTTTGTATCTAAGAGGTCGTTGACACATTCTCTATTATTAAGACATCTGGAGTGCTTTTTTACACAGATATTAACATTATGCGACGTTTTGACTACATAAAACGCGAGGAGTCATTATATTGAAGATAATTAAGATCCGAGTGGCCCAATCTTTTATATTTACCATTCATTAAAAATGTACCTAGCCTGTCCTTGTAAAATACTGGTTTAATATCTGATGGAAGGTTTTTAATACTTTGTTGAGAGAAATTATTGATGTACTAGATTCTACGCCGTTATTTCTGCTACGTTCTATTGATTTTACGCGATTGATTATAATTCAGATTTGGCATTTTTAACATTTATCTTTCCCTCTTCCTTCCCTTCTCCTACAGCCCTCCCCAATAGCCCTGTCCACACACTGCGCTCCTGGCATTTGAGCCAGTTCTCAAGTAATAATTATTATTTTAGCAATCAAAAGGACAAACGAAATCAATCGTGACCGCAAAAATATTTCGTTATCGCACTTGTTTAAGTCATGCCTCGTGCGCCTCTCGGAATCACTACAGGGGTTACTAGTTTCACAATATTCAGGGATGTTTTCGGGCAAAATAATTCTCAAATGTATTTTACGATATAAATTATTGTTTTTTGAATTTTCTCCAATTAGAATGAAATCTCATATTTTATGGTTAAATTTAATACAGACATAATAATATATAACATAATTATGTAACGGTTCGTCCTCTAGGGAGAAGTGAGAAAACATTTCATCTGTTTATCAAGTCTTCCGTCTATTATTTCAACTCCCGTTAAAACTGGGAATAACTTCGGGCCTAAGTGTCGCACATAAAAAAGTTACGACGTTAATTGATATTCCAATAAAAAGGTGGTTTGCATAACCAGGATGACAGTCTGTAGGTGTGAAGGGGCGTAGGAGGCAAACCAACAGTTACGTATGAGCGCTGGGGAGTGTTTGGTTCTGATGACTCTGACGCCGCTGCCATTCTGTATGTAAATTTGGGAAGATTTCATCACATTCGTGATAATAAGCTGCTCAACTCTACGGCCTCGCAGTCACCAGAGTGCTTTACTTTAATGCCCCTGAGCACCTTCGCTGTTTCCTATACGCCTCGGAGGTAGGCTCTTGCGCCTGTTAAGAATCTAAGAAAAAATCGCACTTCCAATAATATATATTAATAAAACGTCC
Organism: Halesus radiatus; assembly: GCA_022606495.2. NCBI lineage: Eukaryota > Metazoa > Arthropoda > Insecta > Trichoptera > Limnephilidae > Halesus > Halesus radiatus. Next base: position 95,222 of record JAHDVE020008638.1, on the reverse strand, counting down.
AAGTAATTTATTTGTTTTTATTTCTATTGAAATTACAAACGAAACATTACCTAATATGCCGTTCCCATCACTGGAATATTATTGTTGGTATCATTATAACGACCATATAATATTTCAATCGACTAAACTATTCCCATTATGATTAATTACTTTATCCGACAAAAGTATGCACGTACATTATACATCTAATAACATTAATCACATCTCGAAAATATAAAAATTTTACACGATTTTAATTATTTTTTTTATTTTCGATCTCGATTTAAGACTTTCATACCACGTATTAATGAACATTAACATATGGATCTTAGTAACTGTTAAATGTTTTTGGAATTTCGGATGACCTAATGATTTAAAAAAAATACATTCAACAAAAGAGGGATAATATTTTGTTACTTATCTACCGCTTCTGTCCTACTCCTTAAGATTGTTATTGTTCCCCGTTGGTGTAGACGGTCGCATAGATTTGTTAAATTTACTTAGAGTTTTTTTTTTAATCTTGTGGTAATAGAAAAATCGTTAATTTACTCTTGTTATTTGACAATACAGATAAAATTTGTATTGTTTCACAATTAATTAATTTAAAAATAATATATAGTATATTTGCGCACGTTCCATAGATATGGAAGATACTGTCAGTATCGCCCTGGTGAAAGACCACCATTCAGAGTTGAAACGTTGCCTTGAAATGGCTTTTAGCCGTGTTTGGTGACTAGATCTGAATAACCAGGTATTTCCCCACCTCCCTCTTCCCCTTCTCCTTCCCCTCCCAAATACCTTCAGCCTCACAAAATTCCCTAATTGGGAATGCCATAGTCTCACTGACTCCAGACGGTTGTGAGCAGTTGGGACTCTTGTGCGGTATTTATAAAAAAAGAACATATGGTTAACGTTTTTAAATAATAAGTTAATGAAAATAATTTAAAAAATTAAAACTTATGTTTTACTTGACTAGACTTGCCTCCGTGGTTGAATGGTTACGATACTTCGCTACGAATCCAGTGGTCATGGGCTCAAATGTCGGCATGCGCAAGTAAACTTTATGTAAACAAAATAATTTATTGTTCTTTAATTTAAAATTATATCACAAGCGAATTTGCGTTTATTGAAGAAATATATGTTATTTGATTTTTTATTGTATTATATTAAGTTCATACAATGAAAATGTGTATTCGCCAGTAGTAGTTCAACAATATGATATTATAAAACAATAAATAAAAACAATTATATACATAGTAGCGCAATATTAGAATCATGTAGATATGCATGCTGTTTTCAATTCACGCAAGTTGAAAAAAATATTTTTAAAATATTAAAATAGTAGAACGGTTTTGTTATAGTGATAACTCACTTCAATTACATAATAGCAATGAAATAATATAATAAAAATAAGTATCGCACAAAATAAGAAATACAAAAATAGTAGTAAAGTTTTGTAATAGTGAGAATAGACTCCTAATTAAATAGTAGTAAACTTTTGTAATAGTGAGAATAAAGTCCTAATTAAATAGTAGTAAGCTTTTGTAATAGTGAGAGTAGAGTCCTGATTAAATAGTAGTAAAGTTTTGTAATAGTGAGAATAGACTCATAATTAAATAGTAGTAAAGTTTTGTAATAGTGAGAATAGATTCCTAATTAAATAGCACTTAAATAATTTCAAATACTCAACTTTGTAATAATTTATTGAAGCCTATAAATCTCCTGCAATATATTTTTAATTGTTCAAGACAATATTAACAACTCTCAAAATGAAACTGAAAAGACAAAAAAAGGAAATAGGTATAGGTACTTAGAGTTACTCTAAGTATAGGTAGCAATTTTTAGTCCAACCCAGGACCTTGCGCTCTAATCCACTGAGCTACAGTTATCCCAATCTTATGATGCATAGTTATCAATATCGGATTGACTATCAAGACGCCCAATGAGTGGATCCATGCTCGGAAAATTCATATAAATTCATCGTTAGTTAGGTCTATTGATTCCCTATTGTTAAGTTATCGATTTGACTGTTTTTAGGGCCCCGGGTGAGTGCCTCTATCGGTTCTCACGAAGAGACTTTTTTTCTTAAACGAAGCTTCCATTTAATGATTCTGAATGCCCCGACTACTCCTACACGGCACAACATATATTTATACATACCGAGAATGTTTATTTGTATTTTTAGGGTAGGAACGGCATTTCAGCATTTATGGACCTGCACGCCACTGCTTATTACACTGTCGCCTTGGTCAATAATCAGGACTTTCTATACTCCAACTAACTAACTAACTAACCATCACACCGTTTTCCCCCAGTGTAAGGCAGAGAGGATGGACCGCCAAACAGCTCGATCTTGGCATACACTTCTTGATTCATTCGCATTCATAGATCGTTTCATACATTCTCTTCTATTATTCCGACTTCTGACATGGCCCGACTCAAGTATTTGATTCACTCGAACGTGCCATGTCTTCCTCGGGCGTCGCCTGCTTCTTCTTCTTGAAATTTATCATAACAAAATAATATTTTTCCTCCATATCCTAAAACAAGATCAATGATTCTTTCAAAGAAATAACATTTGTATTCTTTTAAAACCGATAAAGAAACACATTTAAAAAAATCCATGGAAAGGTAAGAAGAAAATCATTTAATTGAGTCTCACGAATTCAATGATGCAGATTTTTGTTTGAAAAGTCGCATCATTTCATCACCTACGATTAATGAAAAGAATTTTTCCAACACAAATATATTTTGTATTTTTTCCCCTCGTTCTACCTCCGGGAAAGATCCCGCTCACGCTCTTCAACCGGGGCACGAATTTGATGGGTTTGAAGAAATCTCCGAAGAAAATGTATCACTCTTTAAAATTAAAAGATATCATCATTCCGAGTAAGTTTAGTTATGACCATGACCTTTGCATTGACAAATGTCGTTGATAACTTACACCATTTGAAAATATATAACGACTACGAAACAACTTTATTTAAATATGCCGATAAGTGAATGAGTTTTTTATGGCTAAATTTAAACTTTTCACAAAAATATTTTACGCATTTTCATTTATTCCAAAAGATCCGAATACAATCAAATGAAAATGGGAGTCGTATTTAAAGGAAAGAAATCATTTGAAAAATATTGATAAAAAGACAGCCACGCAATATCTGATTCATTTTCTTTTAAAAAATTGTTCTCCGTCAGTATTTTTCCCGTGTTTGAAAATGCCTTCCTATGCTATGTACGTAGGTAGGTATATATTATTGTTATTTCCCAAAGGCTTAAAAATGTTTCTGAATGAAATATTTTTATAGAAGCTCTCTGATAAATAACGGAAGTAAGTGGTAATATATCTATTATTTCGGTTCAATAGTAGATTTTGTGTTCATAAATATGTAAATACGTAGGTTTGTTTTAGGGTTTTAGATGATTTCCAATATTTTTTTGGTGAAATTATATTCAGATTGTATATCTAAATTATCAGTTTAGTGTCGTTACATAACTATGTGTTTGAACGTACATAAGTATCGAAATCACATATATGATTTTTTTTAAACCGAATACGGATCTATTTCTCCACACATGTCCTTTCTCCCCGGGCATTCGGAAACTCTCTCAAGGAAAAAGTTTTCACAACTGTTAGGTATTTATATTTATCACTAATATTTTCGTATTTATGGAAAGAATATTAGCAGACTACAATTTTTTTTAAAATAGAATATTATATATGAATATAAGAGTTTATATTTTATTCCTTTTTACACCCATAATATTACAAACAAACATGGATATTTTGTAGAGTGGCAAGCAAAAGGTAAGCTAATTGTCTTACTTTAATTTGGATGAGATTTAGTATTAAGCTATCAGGCATCGCATGTGGTCGTGTGGTATCTCCAACCGAACTGCATAAACAAGTGTCAAGATGCCTTCGTGTGTGATGAGAAAGTGTTTCCGTTGCACGGCAAACGCCAGTACTCGTAAAACCCAAAAAATAACATCTCATTCGTAAATACGAGTGTTCCAAAGAAAAGGTGAATTTTAAATTTTCGCGAGCTGTGTACATTCGATTATCGATTTTTTTTGTTATTTTGGTACACATATGTTAGCATTATCAGCCATTTTCGATTAGTGGTTTGTTTTTGACAACTGGAGAGGTTAATCACATTTTTGTGTGTTCTTCGATTTTTTACTTTTGAAAAAAATGGATCAAAGAATATGTATTAAATTTTGCGTTAAAAATGGAATAAAGTGCTCCAACGCACTTAAAATGTTGACTGTGGCATTCGGCAAGTCTACTTTGTCTCAAAAAGTGTTTATAAGTGGTACAAACGCTTTACAGAAGGCCGAGAAGATGTTAATGACGATGAGCGTCCTAGAGTTGCAACCACGTCAACAAACGAAGAAAACATCGAAACAGTGAAGAAAATGGTTTTGAAAAATCGTCGAATCACTATTAGGGAAGTTGCAGAGGATGTTGGAATATCAATCGGCTCATGCCATGCAATTTTCTCGGATGTTTTGGGCATGAAACGTGTGGCAGCGAAGTTTGTTCCGAAATTGCTAAATTTTGAGCAAAAGCAACGTCGCATTATATCGCTCAGGAGTTGTTGAATGACGTCAACGACGATCCAGATTTGCTTAAAAGGGTCATAACTGGTGATAAAACGTAGTTATAATGGTTATGACGTCGAAACCAAGGCCCAATCATCCCAATGGAAGCGGCCAGAAGAGCCAAGACCGAAAAAAGTACGCCAAGTTCGATCAAATGTGAAGGTTTTTCTCACTGTTTTCTTCGATTACAATGGCGTGGTGCATCATGAGTTATTTCCAACAGGTCACACGGTTAATATGGAATACTACAAGGAAGTTATTCAACGTTTGCGTGAAGCAATATGGCTCAAACAATCAGAATTGTGGAAAAACAAATCATGGATTTTGCAACACGATAATGCACCAGCTCACACATCAATGCTTGTTCGTGATTATTTGGCCAAAAACAACGCCGTAATCATGCCTCAACCACCGTATTCACCAGATTTGGCTTCCTGCAATTTTTTCCTATTCCTGAAACTGAAGAGACCAATGAAAGGAAAGCGTTTTTCCACAATTGATGAGATCAAAGAACAAGCCAGAATCAAAGAACGAGCTGATGGCCATACCGAAAAGTGCATTCCAGAAGTGCTTCGAGAATTGGAAGAAGCGCTGGCATTATTTCTGAGGGGGATTACTTTGAAGGGGAAAAAATGGATATTGATGAATAAATAAATACTTTTCGAAAAAAAATCGAAATTCACATTCTCTTTTGAAGAAACAGCTCATTACTTAATATTATAAATAATTAAATTATTTCTGTTCTTTCCCCAAAATTTTAAACGCCTTTGGAGAAAGTGAGCACATACAGGAGGTCAATCTACTGTCTCATACAGCGTTCCGTATTCATCATAAAAATAAATAAATTATTGGATATGTTCTAAAATAAAATAACTAATAAGTTTTTGTATTGTATCTTTTCTCTGAATTTTCTATTTTAGTTTCAGGGTTAAAGATTTATCCTTCTACCCTGTTCATTCCTAAAAGGAAGCATATTACATGGACAGTTGGACAGAGAACATAGTTTCCGGATTATGTTTCGCGGTAAATCGCCATAGTACGAGCAACCTTGTCGTGAAGTTTTTGAGGAGATTTTAAATAGAACTTATCTCATCTCAACTTCTTCCCCTTATAATAAAATTCGAATAGTCGGATTGGAGACCCATCGTTTCAGCATGGCGGGCGCCTCCTGTATCCCAGTCCTGGGCTACTTTAGCGGTCTCCGTCCATTGCAGGCCCAGCTTCTTTCCGCATAGCCCCTAGAATAAGGTCCCAATAATGTAGAACTTTATTAAAAACAGAACACAATTTAAGAATTTGGTTCATACCCTGAATACATTATTTGTTTCCGTAATACGAATGCATGCTTCTAAACATATGGGATCTAGCCATTATTGTTTCACTATTTATTATTGGACACTCACAATCCTTAGGACTATTTCCTATTATTTTTATAATATTTACTTTCTTAAAGTGTGTTTCACTCACAATGCGATAATGTCTTAATTTACTGAATTAAATAAGCACTACTACTCATTACGGCTTAGTATTGAGACTCTATTAACAAGTTTCACCAAAGTTAGTACCTTTGAAGTATTATTTTTGAAGGCGGGTGTAGGTACCGCCGCCCCGGGATTTAATGGATAAGCATCACCTTTTTTTTATATGAATTCCGCGAATTTTTATAATATAATCAGAAACGTATGAAAGGGATTTTGTTTGTGCTACCAGTAGTCTGCGATGTTAGAATCTTGACTGAGACGGGACGTGAATACGGCAGAAGTCCTGCTTTATCTGAGGTACCTACCTGAATATCGTGCAGTATCGTAGGCATTACTGACGTTGTTGTATTGCACGTCCTTGCTATTCTCCCTGATGTTGATCCACAGCTCAGACGTAAATAGTACGGAAAGCAAGAGATGGTGTATTGTTAAAATCTCTCACTAATGAGAGACGAAATCTTCAACTGTGCATTTATGCTTTTATGGTGGAGGCTTGAGTTTGCCTATTGATATAATATTCATCCCATATTGCAATTATAATATGACATTTTAATAAAACAGTACATTTAATGAAGACAAGATTACAACATTCAATGTTGTAGATTAGTAATAAATAGTGTAGAAATAAAATAATTATATAATATTGGGTACGTTCAAACGAACACGTTACGATTATCCTTATGCCCCCATTCACATAAGCCGAGCCGAGCCGAGCCGAGCCGAGCCGAGCCGAGCCGAGCCGAGCCGAGCCGAGCCGAGCCGAGCCGAGCCGAGCCGAGCCGAGCCGAGCCGAGCCGAGCCGAGCCGAGCCGAGCCGAGCCGAGCCGAGCCGAGCCGAGCCGAGCCCTCAATCGGTGCTCACTTGTTCACGGGCTACTAGACAATGACTGACAAGAATGTTAGACAAAGAACCGGACTGATTTATTTACTGAGTTATTCTCGTGGTCGTGAGAATAATATGATTATCTAAAGTAATAATATGACGCGAATGTGAATGGTAGAAAATGCCGGGGACACCCAAGAACGACATGGCATAATCAAGTGAACCAAATACCTGAATCGGACTATGTCAAGAGTCAGAATAACAGACGGTATATATGAGATGATGTGTGAATGTAAATGAAGCAAGGAGTGTGCACCAAGACCGAGTTGTTTGCCGGTCCGTCCTCTCTGCCTACCCCTGTGCTGAAACTGAGTGATGGTCATTTAAAAAAAATAAAATATTTTCATTCGTTTATTTATTTTTATTATTTAAGGAGAAAATACAGATACATACAGTAATATCAAAACAATATACAATATATGGAAACCTTGCCTGCATCCTAGCTATTTCTCAGTGATGTTAATCTATTCATAAAAAATAAGGTAGTATATTTGCGACACGTTCTAGAATGATACATACTTTCAGTGTCGCCCTGGAGAAAGACCACCATTCTGAAATGAAATATTGCTTGAAATGGCTTTAGCCGTATTTGGTGACCAGATCTGAATATCTAGGTACTCCCTACCATCCTATTCTCCGTCTCCTTTCCTTCCCCACACTACATTCAGCGTCACAACATTGAACATACCCCAATTGGGGATGCCATAGTCTCACTTACTCCAGACGATTGGGAGCAGTTAGGGCTCTTGTGAGGTACTCACATGAAAAAATAGTGAATACAAAATAATTTATTAAGTAATGATTTTTTTTTTATTTAATCTAAAATATTTTTTATTTATTATAAAAAGAGCAAAGAATTTATTTAACAAAGACTGTCGAACTCAATAGAGAAAGATTACTCGTGTATGAGTTGGGGAGCAGCGCCATGTAGCGACAGTAATGGAATGCTACAGATAATAAAAATACATGAAGAATGTAATATAGATAAAGTTTGTGTTGTTGTACACTATCATGTACCCGCCAAGTTAATCAATATATACTAAGCCTCTCTCATACTAATAAAGTTGGTTGTTTACAGGTGAAAATATAATAAAAACAGTAATTATTGAATGGAACACTAGTATATATTGATTAACTTGGCGGGTTTGCGATAAGCCGACGTAGCTCAACGGTAGAGCATCTGACCGGACATTAGAAGGGTGCGGGTTCGAGTCCTGCCGGCGACATTTATCTTTGCTCGGAAGGTTTTTTCAATTTGGATGAGTGTTTTAGATTAATAATTATTGTTTATAAAAATAATAATTGTTACCCTTTGCGCTATGCACAAAAATCTTGTCTTAAGTTTTTAAGAACTTTAGTTTATCAATTAATAAATATTTGACAAGTCAAAGCAATTTTCATCAATAAAATGTAGACATAATTTGTCTCGACGTCATCTATTTGAGGGATTTAGCCGTTACAAGCCTCTCTCATACTAATAAAGTTGGTTGTTTACAGGTGAAAATATAATAAAAACAGTAATTATTGAATGGAACACTAGTATATATTGATTAACTTGGCGGGTTTGCGATAAGCCGACGTAGCTCAACGGTAGAGCATCTGACCGGACATTAGAAGGGTGCGGGTTCGAGTCCTGCCGGCGACATTTATCTTTGCTCGGAAGGTTTTTTTCAATTTGGATGAGTGTTTAGATTAATAATTATTGTTTATAAAAATAATAATTGTTACCCTTTGCGCTATGCACAAAAATCTTGTCTTAAGTTTTTAAGAACTTTAGTTTATCAATTAATAAATATTTGACAAGTCAAAGCAATTTTCACCAATAAAATGTAGACATAATTTGTCTCGACGCCATCTATTTGAGGGATTTAGCCGTTACAAGCCTCTCTCATACTAATAAAGTTGGTTGTTTACAGGTGAAAATATAATAAAAACAGTAATTATTGAATGGAACACTAGTATATATTGATTAACTTGGCGGGTTTGCGATAAGCCGACGTAGCTCAACGGTAGAGCATCTGACCGGACATTAGAAGGGTGCGGGTTCGAGTCCTGCCGGCGACATTTATCTTTGCTCGGAAGGTTTTTTCAATTTGGATGAGTGTTTTAGATTAATAATTATTGTTTATAAAAATAATAATTGTTACCCTTTGCGCTATGCACAAAATCTTGTCTTAAGTTTTTAAGAACTTTAGTTTATCAATTAATAAATATTTGACAAGTCAAAGCAATTTTCACCAATAAAATGTAGACATAATTTGTCTCGACGCCATCTATTTGAGGGATTTAGCCGTTACAAGCCTTTCTCATACTAATAAAGTTGGTTGTTTACAGGTGAAAATATAATAAAAACAGTAATTATTGAATGAAACACTAGTATATATTGATTAACTTGGCGGGTTTGCGATAAGCCGACGTAGCTCAACGGTAGAGCATCTGACCGGACATCAGAAGGGTGCAGGTTCGAGTCCTGTCGGCGACATTTATCTTTGCTCGGAAGGTTTTTTCAATTTGGATGAGTGTTTCAGGCTAATAATTATTGTTTATAAAAATAATAATTGTTACCCTTTGCGCTATGCACAAAAATCTTGTCTTAAGTTTTTTTAAGAACTTTAGTTTATCAATTAATAAATATTTGACAAGTCAAAGCAATTTTCACCAATAAATATGAGACATAATTTGTCTCGACGCCATCTATTTGAGGGATTTAGCCGTTACAAGCCTCTCTCATACTAATAAAGTTGGTTGTTTACAGGTGAAAATATAATAAAAACAGTAATTATTGAATGGAACACTAGTATATATTGATTAACTTGGCGGGTTTGCGATAAGCCGACGTAGCTCAACGGTAGAGCATCTGACCGGATATTAGAAGGGTGCGGGTTCGAGTCCTGCCGGCGACATTTATCTTTGCTCGGAAGGTTTTTTCAATTTGGATGAGTGTTTTAGATTAATAATTATTGTTTATAAAAATATCTAATAACTGTTTGATATGTGATTTGAAAGAATTATAATTCTTTTCCATTTTGATTTCATACGTGAGGGCATTAATTTTTTTTTTACCTTGGTAGGCGTAATAGAGTTGAGAAGCACTAGTTTCAAATTTAGGGATTTCTAAGTTGTCAGGTGATCTTGGTCGGTTTCTTATTTTAGTGGAAATTGTTGAATTGAAATGGTCTTTGTGAATTTGCTAAAATGTGTTCTTTTTGAAGATTTTATTTAAACCGAGGACTCTAAAAGGGTTAAACAGCTGTGTAGTTGGATGGTGTTCGTAGGACGACTTTCAAAATCAATCTCTGTATCTTTTCAACAGGCAAGAGGTTAGTTTTAAAGGTTCCCCTCCAACCTATTATACCATATTTTATAATGAATTACGCAAGGTATTAATATATTGTTTTTATCATATTCGATGATAAGATGTTTCTCAATCTAATGAATATGTAAATAAGTTATCTTACTCTGGCTACCGTATGTTGTTCTTGTTCTTTCTATTTTAGTTGACTGTTTACCAAAACACCCACATACTCGTACTTTATACTATTTTTACCTGTGATGGGTAAACATTTGGCATCGTTGCATTCTTTTTTTCTTTGAACGCTGTGATGAATGGATTTTGATAAAAATATTGTTTTGAATTTTTTCTTTTCTTTTAAAGAGAACAGGAAGAAGTATGTTTTGTCAGTATTAAGTGACAGAAAATTTTGATCCAAACCATGTTTTGAGTATATTAAGATTTGTATTTGCTATTCTTATTGTTTCCTTACATGATTTTCCTTTTGTGATTACCACAGTGTCGTCTGCATAAGATTTGATGTCTCCAACTATGGGGAGGTTGAACATTTTATTTGCATATATAATAAACATGATTGGACCGATGACAGTACCTTGTGGTATACAGAAAGATGCGGTTTTGGGTTCATTTAACGCATTTTTAATTTTAACCAATAACTTTAATAACCAATTTCCTTTAGTTTTTCGGTGAGTTTGGAATATGATATGCTGTCGAAAGCCTTGCAGAGGTGTTTGAAGATACCAAGACACTTTTCTCTATTATCTAAATTTTGCATTATTGTTGATGTTAATTTAGCAATCGCATCCTGAGTGCCGAGATTGTCCCTAAAACCGAATTGTAAGGACTCATTATCTTCTCCTCTTTTATGTAGTTGTTGTGTTGTTTCTTCACATTTTTTCATCAATCTTAGCTATATTTGATGTGAGTGCTATGGAACGATAGTTAGAAATATTTTTATCATCACCAGATTTAAAAACCGCGGTGACGATAGTTTTCTTGTAGTTGTTCGGGAATATACCCTTCTTTAGAAGCAACTATTCCAGACACACTGCATGAACTTTTACACTAGCGAACTATCGACAAGATATACACAAGGCGTCATGTACACACTCCGAGTACAATATAATCACGCTTACAGGACTCTGTGCGGCCTCCCTTGGCCATGCAGTGCCTCGCAAATGTTCGTAGAGGAAAGGGTGCATGGGTTCGCTGCTTTGCATGATGCAGAATTTTCCTTAAGCCACTGTAGCATAAGTGCTAAATACGTATTTTAATTTCATTTTATTTTTATTTTTCTTACTTTTTTTTAATATTCCATTTCTACATCATGTATTTTATTTTTAAATGTATTATTTTGATATGGCAGACAGAGTATTGCACTCACCGCTTTTGAAATAAAGACATTATTTTTTAATATTTATTTATACTTATGTTTATTATATGAGCAATTGATTTGCTGATGAGCTCTCCGACTGCTATTAATGTTGTCACAATAATGTTATCATATCCGAGGGTTGATGATCTTCTTAAACTTATGATGATATTTTCAACATCTTTGTCAGTTATTGAAGAAAAGGTCTGAAAACTTTCATCAAATTTAGATTTTTTTCTGGTTGGATTGTTTGATTATTGTCGAAGATATTATTTGGAGCAAGATTGGTAGCGACATTTGCAAAATAATCATAACGTACATTACCACAAAATTGTGAGTTTTTTTCGGTGTCACTTATGATTCCTTGTTAAGAAATTTCGTTTGGGAATTTTGGTTTTGTTGTTTCGTATGTTATTGTGCCGATGATTTTCCAGATTTTTTTGCTGTCTTGACCAACACCTTTTATTTTATAATGAAAATTTCTTTTATTTTGTCAGTCTAATTAAAATTGCAAGTTTATTTCGGTATTTCTTGTGAAAAGTAGCGATTTTTTGATCATTCGGGTATTTTTTAGATCGGTGATAGTATTTTTATTTATTTCTGATTGATATTACTAATCCATGGATTTATTCATCTATGTTTAGATTTAGGTTTAGAAGCACTATTGTAGATAAATTTAGATGAATTTGAGAGTTGTTTGGAAATTTACTGCACATGTATTTGGATTTATTGATTCAAATATTGATGCCAAGTTCCCAGTTTAAGTTTTGTTCCTAACATTTCCAGATTTAAATATTTTTTTTCATATTTTTTACCGCCAATTCGATTAGAGTTTGTTTTTATTTTAACTATGTTATGGGCGAATATACAGGTGTAGTGTTTAATGGTTTTAGTATCACCATTTTCCTACCCTAAACCCTGGAAAAATCTTTTGTTTATATACATACTTTTCATGCTGGAAAAACGGAGACGGGCGACACCTACCCGCTTGTAAAGCTTTTGATTGCAGTAGATTGCAGTTTAATGTTGTTTAATTCAGGAGCGCGTTTCAACGTAAACCCACTAAGTGGCGTAATAATTGATTCCACTTGATTGGATAAAGCTGTTAGGAGGGACAACCAATGAAGGGAACGATTTTAAATAAACAAAGGAAATTGAGATGATTTATTTCCAAAAGGGTCCCATGAAATAAAAGTTCATCGATCGATAGGACAAAAATTCAGTTTAACTAATTTAACTTTCTATAATTGTTTGAATTCATTGAAGTTGTCTTACAAGTAAAGTGATTAATATATAATAAAAGAGTCTTGTGTTGAAGTTAATAATGGTCTACCTAATATTCTTGAAGAGTTGCTCCAGTGAATTGATTGAAATTGCGTTGGAAATAGAATTAGAATAATTAAATAAAACGTAATTTAATTCGTATTTGGTTTTTTTGGACTAAATTCACCAAGAGTTTTATGTAAAATTAGTAATAGTTTGCTTAATTGAATTTTTCCTAAAGAGTTGTCGATCTTAAATTTAATGATAATATAATAAATTTAACCTTAAAAAAAAAAAAGTGAACTGCTCAACAATTAAAAATAGTGGAAATCTAAAACATCTGAGTTCGTATGTTTAAAAGTTTCATATAATTCAGTTTTAATAACTAGAGTGGTTTTAATTTCGCTTTAAAATTAATAAAATTCTTAAAATATTACCAAGCGTGTTCGGTTGGCAGAATTAATTATTGGGCTGTAGAGATAATTATATTAAAGGAGGTTTAATGCAAAATTTATAATATTTTAAAAGTCAAGAAAAATTAATAACAAAAATAAGAAAAACTAAATTCAACTTAAATTATGTTGAGTTCGGTAGACTTAGCCAAGAATGATTATCCATTAGAATTGATCAATGTCTTTGATTTTGAAATCCGTTTAGAAGTAACATTAGGCAAAGATATTTAGCCTAATATATAAACTGGGTCAACATTCTAAGTCTCCCCATCACCAAGACAAGCATATAATCGAATTTCTGTACATTTAAACAGAAAAATGTACTCTAACAATTGTCGACATTAATTGAAAAATAACTATTGTCTTTAAGACAAACTTCCTTGCCCTATAGATCACGTACTTGTAGTTGCGTACTTTAGCTATTTTCATAGCGCCAGTTTTATGGGAAAATCATCTTAAAGGTGTTCAGCATCCCTTCGAACATATGAGTTCAAAAGAACGAACCAAACCAACAATAATAAAAAAAACTCTAAATAAGCGAAAACATTTGTCGACAAACGCGTTCATGAGTTATGTTATAAAATTAATCTTATCTTCGCTAGACGTTTACAAGGTTCAGGCCTTTCACAAATTTTTGACCTTTTGGAGTCCTCCCTTTTTCTCCAAAAAAAACAATTTACAGTTAAATTCAAACTACATGAGATATCCAGGGTCTCATTAAATAAATCTGGCAACCAAACAAAAAAAGAATTTGTTATGTATATGGTATTATCATTTTTATGTATGTAAGATTTCTGAATATCTGGCTCAGATTCACGACCTGGGTTGGAGATTTCAGTTCCAAGATTTTCCGGGAAAACTGGAGTATTGTGGATTGTAAAAAACCTGATATTGTTTACATAAAATTAACTTAGATTACATATATATGATATGTACTATCGATTGGGCAGAGACAATTGCTGAGAATGTAAGCGTGATTGTTTCTGATCTCTTGGTGTGGGGATCAGATTCACGACCTGATTTTCACAAAAATCGCAAGTATCTAATGTTGTTTGACGAAGGGACGAATACGGTTTGATTTCTTTTAAATGTAGGTTGTCAGGAATTCTGTGGGTCTTGGACCCATGTGGAAGGAAGGTGCCTTCTCTATCACGGCGTAGGGGATGAATCGGAAAAAGGCACGAACTCAGGTCAAGAGGTTCTGTATACCGGCTGACCAGCCTACGCGTCTGTGAGGAGAGGGTTATCAACCGGAAACGTAGTCATCCAAGTACTTAGGGGTTGGTTTGGAGCCGAATTGCTTGCAAACAAACCGTATTCGATCACTTATCGTAACAAAAAGCTGTAAAAACTAAAACCAAATCATGTAATTTTTCCCAAAATTAGGAGAGGCTGGAGATGGCGCCAAAACAAGAAAAACTGTCCTTTTCAACGATGAAAATTTTTGAAACTAATCCATGTAGAATAAAACTTGTTATTATTGTGATAGTTGTTATTATTGTGACAGTTTGAAAATCGCCTTAAACGCCGAAACAGCTGTCACAATAACAACAACTAAAAATACTTGCAGAACTTAATAATAACATTACTAAATTTGATTTACATTAAATTTAAAAAGAAAATTAAATGGAGTTCTACGAATTAAACACAAAAACAATTAATAATAATACTTAGTACGTTGAAAAAACGCGACAATACTCTGATCATTATATTTATGTATTCCTAATTTAAAAATGTAAGCACTTCGTATTAAATAGATCACGAATAGTGCAATTAGTATAGCCCAGAAGCTAAGTTTTCCCGTTAAAAACTCACGATAGTTTAAAATGGAAAATTTAGGTGAAAAGTTAAGAAAATTCCAGTTAATCTATAGAAAATTAACTTAGATTACATACTAGGGTAGTAATAGAGAGTTTAGAACATCAAAGTCTAAGATAGGGTGCTAAGAGTATAAATCTGTCAATGGTATGCGAGAGTCTATCTGCCATGCAAAGAATCAGGGTTACCACAAAATAAGACCTTGTTTTTCCAATAGTCTGAAACAAAAATCAAACACAACGTAGACTAGGAAAATCTTCGGAAAATTTACCATCCCCATGAGAAAATTCCGTGAATATCATGTATTAAATCGGAAACACTAGGATGTTAGCATAGGGCTAGACTTCACGCACTGGCCATGGAGGAGAAAAACCTCCAATGGAAAGGAAAATTACATAGGGTTTACCGTTCACAGTAGCTAGGAAAATTTAGAGCAGTAGAGGAGTCACCTCAGATCGGTGACGTGAACAGAAGTCTATTGCTAAATGAAATCATAAACGAAGTAAGGGCGGGCCACAAGGACGACGGGGAGGTCCATCTCAAGTGATCCATAATATTGGTTTTCCATAACACTGATATGTTTTTTTCGGTGTTATTTGAGTTATACCATATATTCAACGCAGGAAGGGATTTGTCCGTAGACATTTCGTGTAGCATTATTTATATACAATTTATAATTTAGTAACGTCTTTACATTAACATAGTATTTTTTCGCTCTGGTATATACACCATCTCCAATATTTATATTGATGCCGCCAATAACAATATTACAAGTGTCTTTTAAATTCAGTAATAATTTTTCCATTTCCATTATGAACTTTATACGATCAGATCTATGGATGCGGTAGACGGCGATAACATGGTAAATAATTTTATTGACTTTTACATGCAATTTTAAACAGATTACTAGTTGCATTGCAATTTCTGTGATTGTGAACATTGTTGTGTTTATTTTGAATGAACACCGCGATTCCACTGCTCTTGTTAATAGGTATTGTAGGCGAGTGGTATATGTAGTTAGGTATATCCAGTTAAGTAGCATTATTTTTATTTAAATGCGCTTCTGTTGACACAATGAGGTCCGGTAATTTTTGTAGATTTAATGTTGGTACAAATTCATCAAGGTTTTTTCGCAAATATACTGTGGAACGTATGTTAAGCTCATCAATTTCCTCGGTTAAAAGTCATCAATCATATTTTCTGTTATGCTATTATGTACATTCTTTTTGGGTAGTTGCATTTTTTGCTGTTTGCAATATGTTCGGTGCTATTTTTGCTCTCAAATAATGTATTGTTTTTCGCGAAGTTGTAGCATTTAACGGATTCTCTGTTTTTACCGCATTCGCTGAATTTGTGATTTTTTGCACAATGTATGGATCTCGGCTTATTATTTTATGGATTGATGCTTTTTTTATTCTGTTTATACCAATTCCTAGGTTAGGTACTTTGCTTGTTTTAGTAATGATGTTCTTTATATCTTCTGATGTTTCCTTGCCTCCAGCAGTTACCACGACAGCAAATTTCGGTTTTTAAATTTGAACAATTCTCTCTTTTAGAATCATTGCTTATGTTTTTTTCATTTTTTGTTTCAAGCTTAGTGATAATATTTTTTGGGAATTTTGTACAATTTTTTCTCTCTGTTTTTCATATTTCCTCCAGTAAATTGATTGACAATTCAAGACTATTTCCTATTTTTGAGTCCTTTACTGTAGTTTTGTTCTTTATGTCACTTTTTACATTTTAAATCAGAGTTAGCATGTCCATTATGTGTTAAGAACTTGGATTACCGTGCGGTGCAGCGGTCACCAAAGCACACGTCACTCCGGGTCAAACTATGTAACAATACTGTATTATTATTATTTTTTTACATTAGTCATGGCTCCAAATATAACGAATAAAAAGTGTAAGAATATTCGTTGAACTATTTTGTTTCGAGGCGATGTTAAATAAAATGTTTACGTTCAACAAAAATAAACATAGCAATACACTAGACTCGAAGCCCCCTCCACTCATATTCGTCTTAGTTTGGGAATGGATTAAATATTGACTAAAGAAAAGGAAGGTCAAACGACCTAGCTTTTCGACGCGGTGATTTAGTTAATACTAGGCAGGCCGATCGTATGGGTCGGTCAGAGTACGGGTAGGACTCGGGGCTCGGTGTTCATTCCACCTAACCATGAGCCCAGCTCGGACCCAGGCCGATCAAGTTCCCTGCTACCATACATGTTGGTGAACCCATGAGGAAGAATCATGAGATTCTCCAGAAAATGGGGCACATTAAATGTGTTCTAAGAGTTTTAGTAATTTTTTTATTTATATTTATATGCACCTCCAGATATCATAGACAAATGCGCCTTTTATGCAATAGTACAACCAATTTGGGAGGCCGGTATGGAGTGGGTACCGCCGCCAAGGGAACATTTATTGGATAACCAAAACCTTTGCAGGGGTTTCCGGGTTCATGGGGGGTGAGGTTTGTCCAGGTCTTGGTGGCGGTTGCGTCTATCTAGCAACTTCGTGGCGGGGCGGATTGGTAGAGGTAGGTATGGGAAGACCTCTTGATCTCTTTTGTCGGACTCTCTCGACCCTTGGCCTTGCACTGCAGTGAGAGGGATGGATTCATACGTTTGTCACTCCTGGACTCACTGAACCCCAGATTCCTATCCAGCCCTCATACCCTTTTCCGTCCTAGAACTTCCCCTCCTTCCTTTCCTTAAAATAACCCTCCATAATGAAATCATTTTCCTCAAGGCCTGCAGTGTGGAATTTATATATTTTTTAAAATGTTGCATCGCCCTATGCATTTAATGATGTTAGGCTCTTGGAAGTATAAAGCATTACGTATTGAAGTATCGTGACTTGCAATCACAATACTTCACTACTTCGTTACTTGGGTAACGATGCATCAATATAGTTAGATCCACTTGCAATTCAATGGGACTATGATTAATAACTATTTTTCTTTATCTTAAACGGACACAAAAACCAAAATAAGTCAAGTAGAAGTTATCCCGCCTTGTAGTACAGGCGCGTCACTCAACAGTGGGATTGGCCTGTCAGCACCTCTGCCCCCGGAGAGATTGTTCCGGCCCATTATCCACGGTTAATAAGTATTTTGCTTTACCTGAAACGGGCATAAAAACCAAAATAAGTAAAGTAGAAGTTATCCTGTCTTGTAATCCAGGCGCGTCAAACAACACTATGATTGGCCTGTCAGCCACACTGCCCCCGGAGAGATCGTTCCGGGCCATTATCCACGACAACTCGGTCTACTCTGCACAATTAATAAGATATGCAGCTACTAGCTACCAGGTACTTCGTTGCCTTATCTGCAGTTCAGATATATATCAATGTTAGTTTGTTATGGATTATCTATCTAGATATGTGATATGATTCGAATGAAAATTACGGATTCATCATAACATTTACAAGTAATTTTACCCTTCGAAGATTTTATGCAATTTAGTATCAGGACGTTGTTTATAAAATAGGTAACATTCGGTTTACAATAAAATATACTTTATACCATTTTTCACGTTGAATGTTGTTGGCATAGTCAAAAAACGAGACTTGATAATAATGAGTCTATTATTAACAATAAAAAATCTATCTTACAACCCCATCTCAAATAAATTCCCTTTCACCCCTTCCTCAATCTCTTATCTTTTCTCACTCTTTAGTAAACCCTAGTCACGCTCCCACCCCCATTGTGACACCTTATATATATGTTCTGTAATAATTTTGTAATACTGTTAAGTTATTATGTATTTCTCCCGGAACAATTATTTCGAAACCGGTTCGCGCATAAAATTAAAAAGTGGTTAAAAGAAAGTTTTATTGGTTCAAAATTTCTTCAAACGATGGTAACTTTGTGGCGTCATTGTTAATTAAATAATTAAAAATGTACATTGTTTATACAACTTTTATAAATTTTATTTATAAAAGTGGTGTAAACTAACTAACTCTATTTTATCGGTTCGTTTAATTGTAACAGATAACCATACAGTGATAGCTTCATATTATTGTACAATATACAAAAGTTTATCCTATAGCAGTGCCATCTGGTCAATCAGTAAAGAATCTTCTGCCTCGAAGTTTTTTGAAGCCATATTAGAGTTTAACTCCCCTGACTTGTAGCGACCAATAAAATAGGTAGTTCTGTAACTTAAATCTAAACACAATAAATAACATAATCATTTTTAATCTGAATACCGCACAAACAATTAGAAGTATTTTTGATAAAAAAAAAACGGTGCTATACAAATCACTAAATATTATTTTTATGATTCACAATTGCCCGGAGCCAGTGAAAATAAAAATTTGGGAAGTACTTGGCTATTCAGATCATGTCACTAAACACGGCTTAAGTTATTATGAACATAAATCGATTCTGAATGAATATATTTATGCATTGTGCTTTGTATTATAATATTGGTTAAAAAAGCTAGGTTCATTTGTAAAATGTACCTTGGTAATTTGTCAGAAATTAGAAGCAGATGAAAGTACAATAAATCATTATTTGAAAACCAATGCAAACCAAATTTCATGTCGTATGACCTGTAACGATGTTAAGTATCCTTGTATCTACCCAGATAAACAATCTATAAACAATCTGCAGTGCTACCCGACAAGGAGCGGTGAACTTCGGGAATAGTTCTGGGATGTCGATGCTTAGGTGTCAACCGACGTCTTAGCGAAGGCTACAGATAGTAATTATTATTAATCGATGGGATTGGGAAGTATGTTTTCAAATGCACAACGTATTGTTTTATGTGTAGCTAGAATAAAGCAGATCTGTAGTGCTTTCGTTGCTATGATATTGATTATATTTTTTTAATCCCCGGCATGATTATTTACAATTTCGGTCCATGTGCAGCTTAATACATAATGATCCTAAAAATTAAATGTGGCATTGTGCGTATTTCTAAAAGTTGTGTCTCTTTGGCGTGAATGTATTAAAATAATTAAAATGTATTTATTATTACTGCATGTAAAACATCTGATTATAGTATAGTAATTGAGGAATTTGTTCATTCTCAGCGTTTGAGTAATTAGTATATTTAAATTATTGCTTCTAGAGATATGTAGTCACTTTGTTGCGTCACTATTAACAAATTAATAAGAATAACTTTTTTTATAAAAATATTAATAATTTCTTTTTTCTTTTAAAGTGGTGTGAACACAGTTATTCTTGTTAAAATAATATATATAATATTAAAATTAGATTTAAAAAAAACATTTTTTTAAATCTAATTTTAACTAAAAACAAGTTTTTCGTATTTTTGTTGCAATTTTTTATTAGTTCATTAATCTATTTTATTTTTAATTCTACGGAAAGTGTTTTTCCAATGAAATTTCGAAACAATTTCCTCACTTTAATTTG
This sequence comes from Halesus radiatus, assembly GCA_022606495.2. Lineage (NCBI taxonomy): Eukaryota > Metazoa > Arthropoda > Insecta > Trichoptera > Limnephilidae > Halesus > Halesus radiatus. Next base: position 74,694 of record JAHDVE020008638.1, on the reverse strand, counting down.
GAGCTTATTATGTGCGTTCCGGTGAAAGCATCGTCGCATAATATGATATGCCAGAGTTATATCCAGCACGCTCGTTTGAAAATCTCTGTTCGTATTCCGCAGTGATATTTTTTAGGTTAAGCACTCCCTAATGAGTAATTTGGAGCCCTACAATTTGTGCATATCGCTAAAGTTACACGTGTAGACTCGTTATTCTCCCAAATAAATCCTAGATTGGTATGTAAACCCCACACGTTGTAATGAGCTCAATCAGTTCACTCCAAGGAATGCAGTGATCAGTGGCGTGCATTGCTCCCTGACCAAACGTAAGGTGTAGCTTTTCAGGTGTTGATTATTATTATTCATCGCACCATAATGTATCAAAAATAAGGCTCTTAATGAAAATTACAACAAAAAAACTTTGAAATAAAATAAATAAAAAACATTTATTGTACATCACTGTTTAATATATAAATATCAACGTGTTTCGGAAGCGATGTTTCCTGCTGAAAGTATAGACTAATAATATACAGAAAAACACTTATGTAAAAATAGGTAAATTACAAACACAAACAAAAATTTACCATAACTGATGATGGTAGGCGAGTAATTAATTAAAAATGAAAAAAAAAATTGTATATACCATAAAATAATGACAGTTATTATTGTCACAATTTAAAAAAATAATATTCCAAATATAGATATTAATGTGGAAATAAATTAAAGAGAAAGTTATTAAAATAATTGATTATTAATAATATTTAATTGACTATTAACATTTTTTCTTATTTCTAAAGTTTCCAATTTATCTAATTGTAAACAAGTCCGTATGCAAAAATTTTAAACCTTTATTTTTGTCAAAAGAATGATTAGTTTCCAAAATATGGTTGGCAAATTCTGAAAAATAATTATTAGTTAAACACCTTAGGTAAGTGCTCCTTAACTCTAAAATTAAAATTTCTTTTCTTTCTTTAAAGTCTTTCTTATATGAAAAGTTAAAATCATTACAAATTAATTTACGGACCCCGATTTATTTAAAATACCGCCTTTATCCTTGATATTTTAATTTTCTGCTTTAAAAATTATAAATTTGTAAAGCAGAAACAGCTTCTGAAAATAAGAAATTTCTGGAATATTTGTTTTGTTTTTCGTATATCAGGAAAAAGAACGGTATGCACAGCTTTTCAGCCTTCGTGGGTTGAACGCCACTGATAAAGATATAATGAAATCAGTCAAATTATCTAATTACGAGGATAAATTCGAACCTCCTAGCCTGCCCCCACCACTTTATTAAAGGTAAGTTTCAATGAGATATTCTTAAACAAGCAGTAACTCATTATTTTTATTACATAGATATTTTTAATGAACATTTTGAAATTTGTGAAATTTCTCGATGCTTAAAATAATATTTACATTACACATTCAAATAATGCATCGCAAATGCAATTAAAATAGAAAGAAAAATAATAACATGCCTAGGGCGAATAATTATGTAAATAATATAAATTATTACAACATTGGTAATAATATTTAATTGAGAAAAAAGAATTAGGGTGCGAGTTATTTAGTAAATTACTCCTAGTAATTAAGTATTGTAATTTATTTGTGTGAGCGCTTTCTTTTCGACGGTCAAATCACTGCATCTCTAATAAACGTGGTTTTGGTATCAAACGGTGTTTTGAAACCATCAATAAACACGGAACTATTCACAACTGAAAGGAATCGTGTATAGAAAATCATATTTATTGAACGAGTATATTTTTTTTGTGAAAAGTAAGAGCGTGCTCCAGTTCATATTAATTATTAAATAATATTTCCTTGGAGCATGTCGTACAGTCTTCTCCCCCCGGTCGACGTTTTGGGTAATTAGTTTTACTAAACCTCATCTCACTTTAACGTTTAAGGAATGTGTTTTCAGCTTGTATTATATAAAACAGGACCCAGAAAAGTAAAACAACCTACGATGAAAAAAACCCAACAGAACACTATTTTTAATTTAATTAAATAACAGTGCTGTGATCATGCCTCTATAGCTTTTTATAAAGCTTAAGGGTCAGGAATGGAATGTGGAAACCATAGGGCCGTTAGCCTTCCAAGTTAAGTTAGCAAACGGTATTGTAGATTTTTTTTGAAATGGTATGAATAAAAATAAAAATAGAATATGGGTTGTTCAATATGCTTTCATAAGTAGAAGAGAGTGTATGTTTAAGATTTTCTCACTGTGCATGTTCAGAGAGAAGTGTCTGGCTGATAACCAGCTACGTTTAGGTGCTTTTGTCGACTTCCAAAAAGCATATGACCGAATTGATAGGAAAAAACTATGCTTTGTATTATCTATGCATGGAATGTATACGTACCAAAGAATACTCGGTTTTAAATATTTCATTGTAGGACTTCAAATTGAAATAGAAATTCCAAAAAATATATTGAAAAACAACATTACATGATTAACCCAACAGACCACGGTGCAAAAATATGACAATATATTTTTTTAAATATTTATAACACTTAGACTTAGCTAAGTATTTTTTTGTTTGACTCAACGCGATTAATCGTTAACTTGCCTAATGGTATGTCGTGCGTACCGGACATGCGCCCTGCTGATGCAGAAGTCAAAACCATTCACAATTCTCTTTTTTGCAAGGAAAATCTCATGTTTTATGTTGTCTTTTTTATATGAATACCTCACAAGAGTTCCAACTGCTCCCAACCGTCTGGAGCCAGTGAGACTATGGCACCCCCAATTGGGGAATGTTGTGATGCTAAAGGTATTAGGGAGGGGAAGGATAAGAAGAAGAGGAAGGTGAGTAAATACCTGGCTATTCAGATCTGGTCACCAAATACAGCTAAAAGCCATTTCAAGCAACGTTTCAATTCTGAATGGTGGTCTTTCACCAGGGTGATATATTAAAATTATTTTCATGTACCAAAATAATGAAAATGGTGCCTATGTACAATCGTTACAAGAGATTAATACGATAATATTTTCAAAATTTCAAGGTATATAATTCGGTATTGAAATTTCTAACGGTATTATTTACGTTTACATATTATTACATTGAGGGATTTTTAAAAGCATATTTACAATCGGTAAAAATTAAACCCTTGTTTTGACTCAAGTATTATTAACCATAAAAATAATTCTTCTCTGGAAAATGTAGAGTGCATGTTACCTTTTTCTCGGTTCGTTATGACGCACCGAGTCTGAAATGAATGGTGCACTTTTAAAAATTGAAGTTGACCCAAATTGTTACAGTCGCGTCTATTCAGGTGAAAATACTGGAAGTCTCCGTATACGTATAGAATTTAGCAGAATAAATATGTCTGTACCAGAAGAATGATGTATCCATCTATATAATCACTTTTTAATGAATTTTGTTCGGTACCTACCTGGCCTATCGTTCTAACGATTTTAAAGTTGTCTTGAATATCCCCTATTTCACATGGGTAGGTACAGCTTCCAAGACACGATTTATTTGAAAAGAAGATATTATTACGGAAGCATTAATGTAAGATTATATCAACATTTTTAATGCAGTTTTACAACTTCGTTGGCGAAGTCTGCTTCAAGGATGAAATCTTAATTACTAAGTTGATATTATTATTAAAAGTTTGCTTATTTTAAATTATTAAAAGAAATGAATAAATTGGAATGAACCTCTCGCGGGAAGTCATTTATGATATATATTTTACCGCACGTGAGATTACAAAATAAAGACTAAGAAAGCCCATAGATAGCCATTAAAAGTTCCCGCTTGGGGGAAGTTTCCCAAAGTTGCACGTTGCCTGTGAAAAATTCAAAAGTCTGGAGTAAATTTCCACTTCTAACGCTGGCTGTACTTCAAAAGAACAAAAACATTTAGCTTTTATTAAGTAACACTGAAAGGTTAATTGAAGCCCGGTATCTTTTGATAAATAAATACTTGGATAGTAAAATTGTTTAACTTATAAAAACGATAAATACGTTTTTATCTATACTAAACATAAATTCATAACGCTAACATGTTCTTCAATCGGAGGAACGTATCTAGCTTTTAACTGATAGCGATGTTTGCAGATTAATGAGAAGAAACCGTCAATACGCCGGAGTAATATTTAGCGCTTATGTATCAAATATGTAAATGAGATTTCCCAGCACATTCGCACTACTTGCGTGAAATATGGCAACAGATAGTCATCAATAAACATGTCGTGTAAATAATTGAAAGAGTCGACACGGGTGGCGAGCTGCGCGCCTCGTAAGCCATATTTTCATTAAAGTTGAAAGAACATTTAGAGGCCGACACATGTGTCGCGCCCGATAAATATGATATTTCCCTATCGATAAGACTTAGTCCCGACCGGTGGCGGTGGTTGCGGATCACGTCCCGCGAACACCTCTAAAAATCCTCCCGCTCAATCATCCGATTTGAACGCGCGACATACGATTCCGAGCAAATGAACGGCAATACGCTTTCAGGGCACGCTTATATCGTAAAATGGGAACGTTCCAGGAGGAAATTCGAGCTCGAGACTTGCTCGCGGTGGCCGTTATATTGCACGGCACTAAAAAAAGGGTTTCACATATCCCGTTCCCCGGTATTAATAATAAATGATGCGGTATTGCTTCGTGCACGCAGTTGGTGAAATCCATTCGCCGGTGGGAAATATGCTCCATACGCTGCCGGATTGTCAAGAGCGTCAACCGACACTTATTGGCCGATGTCACAGGAGGGGAGGTCTAGATGGTCGTATGGCATACAGCGAACATGGTGTACTTGGTGTACATGGAGCTCGCATGTCACGCGACTCAGGCGGTCGCGGTGGCTCCGTACACCCCTGCACGAATGCTCCGTATCTTCTTCACAGCTTCTTCATCGCTCTGTAACGGCCCCTCCATTGATTCTTATTACCCCTCCATAATGGTGAGGGCTAATGGGGAAGAGTTTGTGGGAGATAGGAAGATCGATACGGACATCGACAGAAAATCAGAGAATTAATAGAGATCTGTATGGATTCATAAATTAAAATAAATAAAATATTGCTGTAAGAACCAAGGAAGTCTACAACGATGTTCTTATTTTAATTTCGATCTAGAAAAATGATAGTTGCCTGAAAACGGTAAACAAATAGACCCATGAGGCGTAATGTGCGGTAAAATAAGGTTTGCTCGAATTACGAGTTCTGAAATGAATGCAAGGCGTTTTGAAAGCGCAATGACCAGGATAAACAACGAGGAGGCTTAAATTTTTTTTGTTATGTAAAGTAGATGGACGTATAAAAGTGTATATATGTATGAACAATACTTTGGGAATATTCAAGCAAGACATGCCATGTTCTGTGAATCAAGAGCTTAAAATGAGTCATGTCAAAAGCCGAATCAACCAAAATAAATGTATGAGTATCATATAGGGGACTGTATTCCTGGATATATCCATCTGGCGTAACGTGCCATTCTCCCTGAAATATTGTTATATGTTATGAATCAACACAATGTGCATGATACGTGTCTTGGCGATACTAAAGTAATATGTCGCATTGTAAATCATCAAATCCTTCAAATGTTTACATAACATTGAAAAAGTTAAGAATAATTTGTAAATATCTGGAAGCGTTATAAATTATACCTTGCATGCGATATTAATGTTGCTTGGACTGTCGTATCGTAAATCAATAAACAACCTTCCTGTGTTACATGTTATAAGTAAATTATATCTCCAAAATACATGCAAAAATTACAATTATAAATCATACATCATTATATCGTCAGTATAAAATATAAATTATACCTTGCATGCGATATTAATGTTGCTTGGATTGTCGTATCGTAAATCAATAAACAACCTTCCTGTGTAACATGTTATAAGTAAAGCATGTCTCCAAAATACATGCAAAAATTACAAATATAAATCATAAATCAGTATATCGTCAGTATAAAATATAAATTATACCTTTCATGCGATATTAATGTTGCTTGGATTGTCGTATCGTAAATCAATAAACAACCTTCCTGTGTAACATGTTATAAGTAAAGCATGTCTCCAAAATAATGCAAAAATTACAATTATATTAATGTTGTTTGGATTGTCGTATCGTAAATCAATAAACAACCTTCCCGTGTAACATGTTATAAGTAAAGCATGTCTCCAAAATACATGCAAAAATTACAATTATAAATCATATAACATTATATCGTCAATATAAAACATATCAATAAAATCGTCTCACGTCTTTCGTATCGGAATGTAGCTTAAACATATACATTAAACATATATATTAAACATATTAGAGAACACACGATAAACAAATACACTCCATGTGTGCCATTCTTATGTTACTTAAATAATATTTTTATGTCATCGAAAATCAACAAATATTGAAAGAATTCAAAAAGATTTCTAACTCTCCCGAAACAATGGTATACTTGTATAACTACATATTTTTTAAAACCACATTATTAGTGTCATGTCGATGTTTCTGTGTTGATCTGTCAGGCACGTCTGTCAGTTTAGCAGCGCCATACACTTTAGGATACACTGTATTACATCGTTTATTTTTTAAAGGTGTTCTTTTTAATCCATCAAGCATTAGCTAATGGAACAACGAGTGGCAAGAATGGTATCTGTGGTTTTTGGACCACGGAAATAAAATGAAATATAAAACATGAAAAATACAATGTATTATTTCGGAAAATTCTTTGATAAAAAATCTACTTGATATTTGAAGGTGAAAAATTTTAGTCAACTAATATTTTAATATATTTTCATATGAAGCGGAAACTTGGTGATGTGACTTTATAATTAAAAAAAAAAAACAAAGTTATTGTTTTATTTTTTTAATTATAATATTTTAATCCTCGTTTTTATTTACTTTCTTATTCTGTTATTTTAGATGTTTTATTTTTCAAAGAATAATATATTTTTATGCTCATTTAACTCAACGTTTTAAGGTTCTCATCTATAATATAAACACTACATTAATAAGTATATGTATTCCAAATATTAACATTTCTCGCTTTCTATACGGGTTAATGTGTCGATTTAGACATAAAAAGTTGCAATAAATTCAAATATTTTTACGGAGTGTATTTTTTTCTTAATGGGATGTGCCTGCTTGAGTAAATATTCATTAAAAGTTTTCGGACTGAAAATAAAGATTTATTTAAAACATTTGTCAATAAAATTGGATATTCATTTATTAATGTCATCGGTTGTTATCGTGCATTTTTCCTAACGGCATTCAAACACTCAACCAACAACACCATGCCTTGCAGCGCCCATGTTACATGAAAATAAAATAAAAAACAAATCAATATTCAAACAAATATTATATCATAATCTCCGCGGTGGAAATCAAGCCCCCAACCTCCGAACCACAAGTGAAATGTGTTGTAACTAAACCAGGCCTATCGAGTATCTACGCAGTTACCAGTACACTGCGGAGGTCATTCATTTTACTTCTACTACCCTCGTACGAGACGCAAGATAGTATGAACAACATATTTGAAAAACACAGAGAAACAACTTTTTTCTCTATATTACAACATAATTGGACAAATATCATCAGGAACACATTTCGAGTTAACTTTTGTATTTTGGTAGGTTGGCAAAAGCTGATTCTGGAAGTGTCTTCATTGGAAAAGTTTAATTGAATTTGAAATGATCATTGGAATCGAATTAAGGTTTTATCTAATATTAACTTCATATGATGCTTTTTAAGACAAAGGAATCATTAAAAACTTCCGCACTGGACATTAGACAATATGCTAGTTGGCAGACATTATCAACCAATCAGTTAATTATAATTTCCCCGGATAGGTACTGTTCGTCGCGGTCTGGCCGCTTAAATGAAACATCTAAATGAGAGCCTGTCTTTGGTTTCCTCCTTAATTTACATACAGCGAGGCTTTGACTAAGAGACGCGAGAAACTGAATAAAGTTGCTTAATGTATTCAGGCCCTGTTGTGTTGTGGTGACTGCGCCAAAATATACTTCAGGTTTCTTCCCACCCGCCTCGTTCTTATTTGTTTTATGATTAAGTTGTCATTGCCTTCGGCAAATACTTAAAACGGGATTCAGCCAATGTCAAATTACTCCTACGGTTACTTGGCGGATTACATCTGGCATAATATTGGATTATTGTGTAAAAAGGGGTTGCCCGATGGCGGAGCATGTGAGAGAGGAGCTTTTCAGGAATGAAACAGGAAGAAAAATCGACTGGCAATAGCCTCCCGAGGTCCCTACTAAGTCATCTAAAGACAAGAACCTTTCCTTAGCTAAATTCACGCCAAGAGAAAAAGTTTTTAAAATTTAACCATATTCCCGTTGGAAACTGAAAAACCGAAGAAACATGCCGTGTTAACCATAATATGAATGGGAAGATAATATTATGTCCACCAAATAATCAAAATCAAACTCTGATGGATTCCGATATATTCTTAGATACATGTAGTGCTTTTAAAAGAGAATTGAAAGCTGTTCTCATATAATAATATTAAACAAACAAACTTCAACAAACAGTGTTTGGACATTATGTGCTTTTTACTGTTTCATTGTATGGCAATATTTTAAATTTAATCATTATTTTTTCCCTTACATTCATGTAAGTATTATTTGTAAAGTTTGTTACCTTCTGTTACTCTATTATTTACCTTTTTTTTACTTATTTACCTTCTGTTACTCTATTATTTAGAAATTGTACACGTTTTCATAAATTTTCTGTGTAACACAATCTTAAATTCATTAACTTGTGTAAATATTATTTTTAATGATTATTTGTTTATTTATCTTTATCACATTAATCAGTGAGAAATAGGTTAGGATACGGGCGAGTTCTCCAAATATTTCTATATTGTTTCGATATTACTACTATCTGTATCTGTATTTTCTCCATAAATAAATAATAAAAAATAATTAAAAAAATGGGTGAGAAAATAATAGATCAGACAACATTCATTTTTAAACTAAATGTGATAGATTATATATCCTTATCTTATTGCATTACCCGCTGATATTATATGGCTTCATTCAATTTTCACAAATGTGTTTAAAAGGTTGAGTTTTTTTTTTCGGAAGAAAGAAATTCATTGTGCCCTGTCTAATTTTTAAATTCTAGACCGAGGAAACTGAAACGAGTTCACCGTTTTTGCGGCTTAAGTCTTCACTCCAGTTTTATGTTTTATGGTAAATATACATTTAACCAATTGAAATACAGAAGGAACCTGCGTGCGGCGTATGAGTACATTTGTTGATGCGAAGTAATCTATCTTTAACTTTTCATGAATAGTTAAAAGCTACTTACAATTCTAACTGAAGGCAGAATAAGTGATTTGCAGTAGCATACGTAAGACACATACAGAGTGAGTGTAGTGGTAGTGAGAGCCAAGGCATCTCTTGTCATTCTTGTGTGTTCCACGAAGCCGAGATACAGCACTTACCTACCCGTTCACAAAGTAACTGTAAGTCAAAAGTAAAAATTTCAATTTAACTCCCGTACTAATTAGCCAAAATTTCTATCTGGAATTTACACCGAGTCTTCGTTTTATACGAAGGAAACGAAATATATAATTTCGTCTTTTACCTCGTCTTCTTTGTCAGCCAACTTCGAGTCTCTTGGAGCTCGGAGATTAGTTTTAAAGTCCATCATAATTGCTTAGTCATCTCTTCGTCTTACATGTTAATGGCTGCCGGCTCCGTGGTTCCAAAGGGCTTCATGAACTTCTAAGTATATTTTATGGCTAACTTTAAAACTCCCAAAATACTGCAAAGGACATATTCAAATTTTAGATACGTCAACGGTTATAATTTTTATTGCGAAAATTCTGATCAGGTGGCACGTAACTAATTTGAAATGCAAAATTTCGGTTGGAAACCAAAATTATGCAATCCTGTTAAGAGCATGTATATTGTAATTTTCAGAATAAATGCATATAATTTTTATATAAATGTATATAACCTATATCTAAAATAATAACAACTACTTAAAAACAACTACTAAAAACACGACTGGTGAAGAACCCAACGTTACTATATTCAGGTGTTTCTGCTAAAGTAACATTAATAAAACATGTACCTTCGTAGATAAACAAAAATGAATCACTTCCAGTTTCAGTTTTGAAAACGTATTTATTGTTATTCGCTTTTGATAATCTGATCATTGACCCATTGATTCTTCAATACGCATCCAAGCGTTCCTTTCTTGTGCTACTTCGGTGGCCTCGGTATATTACAGGACCAGCCTCTCTTCTCTCATCCTATGAATTTGTTTTTCACAGTTTTTACTAGGGCGATCAATTGAACGTCTTCCCTCTGGAATTGCCGCAAAAAGTCTGCACAGTAGTCCTTTTGCTTACTTTCTGGGCCGTGCCAACTCGTCAGTGATTTTTATATAAAGAAAGTAATTCGATGCTAAATGCTTATATTAAAAGCGGAGTTTCTGACTTGCTTTCATAGTATGATTAGCAGAATACTAGAAAAAAAAAATTTAACTTTATAAATTGTTGAAAATGACTGAATTTTAGCACTTTTCGCAAAGATGCTAATATTTTCTGTAATATTTAGACCGTGGATAGATTTTTAAATTGGTTAAATTTCGGAATATGTGGGGCTTGCTCCTCCTTTTGAGCCATGCTTTAGACAGCCTTGTAATGTCTAACAATAGTTTATTGGCGATACCGTGTTACAACGGTCGCTTCTTCGAATTTCTCATCAAAGCTAAGGAGTGCTGAGCGAACCCGTTACAATTGATAATTGGACATGAAAAAGATATTAAAACGATCATTAAAAGATATATTTTCTAAGATTGAAAAGTGAGTGGAAATAATCCCCAACGACATACTTGCATAAAAACATAAATGCACAGTTTCATTTTAAACCGTGATTCGAGAGAAATGGCGGGGAAAATCATCGAGAGATGATGTGTATGAAACCAATAATTAAATAAAATAAAACTGTTGATAAATGGATATTTTCATTGAAGAAAGTAATAATTATTTGACGATTCGAAAGAAAAACAATTAGTTCTGCACAGTGCCCTACTACAAAGTTCATAATACGTGATATTATATTATCTATAAATAAAACTGACCCAGAACGAGGCAACAATTTTTCAGCCAACTCTGAATTTTTTACTTCCTGATATGTAAAAAAATCAAAAATGTTGCAATCCCAGACTTTTACACTTTTTTTATTATTTTTGTATCTTCGTTATTGATAAACGTGTATGCATATTTCGATGTAATCTTTTTTTTTTAATTTTACCAAGGAACTTGAAGTTCAATACGAAGGTTTTTCAATTTTTTTTATTTAGCATTTTCAGTAATATTTTAATTCAGAATACTTAGTTGTAGATATACAACTAAGTATTATGAATTTGGGAGGCGGGAATGGGTTCCGCCGCCCTGAGAACCATTGATTGAATAACCAGCACCTCTGCCATAGGTCACCCCAAATAGATAGCTATGTTTGGTGACTTAGTAAGGGTGCTCGGGTTTATGAAGTGAGGTTTGTTCAGGTTTGATGGGGGTGATTCTGCCCATCAACTGCGTGGGGGGCCGAATCGGAAGTGGCCTATTAACTTAATTAATTAGTGGAGACTCCTTAACCTCTCCAGCCAGACTCTCTCGACTCATCGATTGCCCTCCACCGCAATGGGGGGGATGGATTAATGCGTCCATCACTCCTGAACACACTGATTCCCAGATTCCTACCCACCCCTCGTACATTTTTCCTTCATACAACTTTCTCGCCCTCCTTTCCTTAAGGTAAACCCTGCAAACAACATTCCCAGAGATGACAGAGATGCAGAAGGAAATTGTTTTCCTCGGGGTCTCATGTGTACCCTACGGTAAAAAAAAATGTTTCATGATGTCTTGCACTAGGCAGAGAATGTTTACCGCCAAACAACTCTCTTTCGGCACATACTCCTTGCTTCAATCAGATTCATTTATCGTCTTATACATACTATTCCAATTTAAATATCCTTTAAATTATTTTTAATTTACAAGGCTAATAAAAAACCTAATACACGTTATTAGTGCTGATGTATACCATTCTCTGACCTGTCGCAAGAGATTGATGATTATTTAATTTGATGTTGTCACGGAAATCATGTGGCAATTTTAGGTGATTGGATAAAACAGTTTCAAAACCGTTTTTCAGATTTTCGCAAAGAAAAAAATATGTTACACTTAACGACCTTGAAACTGTAAAAAAACTTATTTCCGTAGAACATAAAAACCGTTACCTCGTTAAAAGGTATCAACGACAAAATATCATAATTTTTCGAATCGACTTATATAATTTAAGTCCGTTTTTCGACGAAATTCATCAACGCTGTATTATAAGGATCAGTCTGGCTCATGACGTTCATCGCAATATTAATTTATTTCAGTGAACTGGTCAGATATTTCAATGCCAGATATAAAAATAGCAACTTCCAATCACCTAGACTTATACTCCTAAAATTAAGTAAAAAATAAATTATCGGAGAAGATAATATTAACAAATCTCAATGAAAACATCCCGGTCGCGACCGTTACCTTATTATTTTAAAAATATTATATTGACCTATTTCAGATTTTCGTTGATAGATTGTTCTATTGTTGAGACTATTTTCTTCTATGATTAAATATTACACCGATGTTTACGAGTATAAGTAGAAATTGGATTATACTCGTTCGTAATTTAGCTAACGAGACTACGACGCTCGGAGTGGATATATTCTTAATTTAATTATTGAAAACCGTTAGAATTACTGCAAATAATCAACTGATAATTAGCTACAAGTTGCTAATAATAACATATATTAATATGTTGGAATAACGTCACCATGGGTATCGTAGTCTAGTTAGTTAAAATACGAAAATTCCCATAACCCGATGTCCATTAACTTTAAAGTTAACTTACTAACTAAATAACTACCCATCACGCCGTTTCACCGCAGGGGTAGACAGAGAGGACGGATAGCCAAACAACTCGATCTTGGCATACACTTTTTACTTCATGAACATTCGTACAACGTCACCGGCTTCTTCTTCCATCACATTAATGTCATATGTTCTCCTTGCACTCCTTTCTTCGTTCATTTGCTCTATTTTCCCAAACCCCCTTAGCGTTTCTTTCTCAATCTTATTCATTACGGTTTCATCATCCTTGCATTCTTTACGAATCTCAATATTTTTCACACGATCATACGCGGTTTTATCCAACATTCGCCTCAGAGATATCATTTCTACAGCATTTAGTCTACTTTCATCCTTCTTCTGCCAGTTCCATGCATCATTGCCATAAATTAGGGTTAGTATCAGCACTCCATTGTGGACTGCTAGCTTCTCTTCTTTGGACAACTTTTGGCAAATTGTTTTTTATTGTCATCTTGATACCACAGAAAGACTTTGCGAGATGATAGAAAATCGCCCCTTTTTAATTCTATTAGAATTTTGTGGGGTAAAGTTAATCGATGTTTTTTTATTCCTCATGCTTTATTATCCGGTTCCAAAAGTCAGGTTTATCATTTTAAAATTATACTTGTAACTGTTTCTAGTGGTCTTTTAAATAGTTTCAATGTTTAACAAAGTAATTCGTTCGACCTTAAAGTCTACCGACCCCTGGTTAAAGCTATACATGCGATTAGTATTCAGCCTTACAATTTTTTACTGTAACGCCTCCCGTAATTTAATTAAAACATCCAAATGATGCGACATTATGTGGCGCATCCTAGAAACGTACCGAGCATGTAAATATGGCCTTGTACTAATGAGGTTTATAATTATACCTGTCTGCTTCATGAATATATTTAAGTGATAGGGTAGTGGAGTAGGGTGCTCCTGGAATATAACAGGTACACGCTCGTATATCTGTTCCAGCTCTGGTGCCTCATTCCTACTGCCTTGTGCCTACCCGGGAGCGAGGTACAATTAAAGAGATCGGAGGGTCTAATGTAGGACGATGATGAACTGGATTTAATAAGTCGCAAGTAAGATGTCGTACCAACAAGATGTTACATGCTTTATGAATAACATTAAGAAGACTTAGTAATAATCTTGAAGAGTGTCTTAGTTTCCTATTTATACATTATTAAACGAAATCAATGTATAATTTTGTACAAGAAGTTCGTGCATCTACCACCACAGGCGCTGCTGCCAGTGTCTAAGCATTAATAAAGAAGGCATTTGGTTTATGCCGTACTTACTAACACGTTTATCTAGCCCTTGTTTGTGAGCCCAAACGTGTTTTGGTCAAGCAACCAAATCGGTTGCAAAGTTTAGGGAGTTAGGCAAGTAAATGATTAGCTTGAATAAGTTTCATGAAGATTCTTGGAGTGGTGTTACTTTGCAATTTTGATGTAGGTACTACATAAATAGTTTTACTTTATTTTAAAAAAAATCGTTAAAAAATATACCACTAATGCCAATGATTATTACTAACATACCATGATTATTTTAATATTTCTTAATAGGAAATTTTCTTAAACTTTTCTAAAATACTATTGTACGAACTAGAAAATATTTGTACCTTCGAAAATAACAATTATGTTTTGAGCTAATACTGAAAAACATTTTTAAACTAACGCATAGTATATTAATTAACCCATGTCGAACGAACTAACGCAACATGGGATATAATGTGCCGAATTTTGACTACAACACCGTACCTATACTCCATTAAGCTCTTGTTTGGCTATCGGTCAGATGAACTACTTTTGAATAGCGTATAGGCCTTGTTCATATAAACAAGGCTTTAATAGAATGCCCCATTAAACATTTTGTGTTTATCATACATGATTTAGATTATTTGGATTAAGTTCTCCACAGCAGAAGACTAGCTATAAATAGTTTCAACAAGGTGAAAAAACGTCATCGAAATGTCAAATTTGGTTGACTCATCGAGAAACGTCAAATGTACGAAATGAACAACAAACAATGAAACAGGCAAACAGAGTGAATACTTAACAAAACACTTGGCTGATCGGTGACTCAGATTGATCGTTCGAAAAGTTGGGAAAAACGACCGTTCTCATATTAACATACTATATTAATATACCATCATTCTTATATTAACATACTATCGTTTTTTGCAAACAGTTTCATAAGCTATGCACACGTGTACTGCCGATTTAGGTAGATATATTTAATTTTTAATCATTGAAGATAATATTAACAACTCCCAAATCGAAACATGAAACCGAAAAGACACAGAAAAGAAAAATATAACGGTAGCAGCTGGGATTCGAACCCAGGACCTGATGGTCTATCCGGGACCTGCCCTCTATGCCAATTGAGCTACGGCTACCCCAATCCATCCCGTAATTTTATCGGTATCACACCTCGACTCCTAAGAACTGTTAATATCATTCTCAATCAATTCCCTTTTTTGGCTGCTACCTTTTTATAACTACAAGATTCTAACCGAATTTATTTGTAATCGTTGAATAGTGTCTCGGATATACCTAACCGATTTGTATTTATTTGTAATCGTTAGATAGTGTCTCGGATATACCTAACCGATTTGTATTTCTTTGTAATCGTTGGATAGTGTCTCGGATATACCTAACCGATTTATATTTATTTGTAATCGTTGGATAGTGTCTCGGATATACCTAACCGATTTGTATTTATTTGTAATCGTTGGATAGTGTCTCGGATATACCTAACCGATTTGTATTTATTTGTAATCCTTGGATAGTGTCTCGGATATACATAACCGATTTGTATTTATTTGTAATCGTAGGATAGTGTCTCGGATATATCTAACCGATTTATATTTATTTGTAATCGTAGGATAGTGTCTCGGATATATCTAACCGATTTGTATTTATTTGTAATCGTAGGATAGTGTCTCGGATATATCTAACCGATTTGTATTTATTTGGGACATCTGTTGTCTTTTTCTACAGGAATTATATTATTTTATTTTTTTAGAATAGTTTAGAGAATAGTTAATTCCCAACAAATACAAAAATTAATGACAGCTTAGCTTTCGAACCATCTTGATATTTATATGTTTATGACTGCTACCTTTTTATAACTACAAGATTTTGCCGGAATTTATTTGTATTCGGATTATAAATAAAAATCGGATAGTTATAACTGAGACACTATCCAACGATTACAAATAACAAAATGGTTTTTAATATACAAATATAATAATTTTTCGGAAGCTAATATAACTTCTAATAATAATTACAATTATTATTTTATTTTTTATGTCTTATTTTCTGGATTTTATTTAAAATAAAAATGAAAATAATTAAATTACATCTCTTATTGTTAATTTTTGGTTGTGTGTGTAATTTCTCTATTTTAATAATTAATATTTTTCTATGATTATTAATTGTCTATACCTGGAACTCCATCAACATACATTGGTCTGGTCTGCGTAATTGAGTAATTTAATACAGTAGTAAGGAAAAAACTTGAACATTCCCCGAAACTCAAACTTCAGAATAAAGACCTTGAAAGGTGTATAAATCTTCAGGCAACGTTTTACCTGGAACTCCAATCAACATACATTGGTCTGGTCTGAGTAATTGAGTAATTTAATAGAGCACTAAGGAAATAATTTGAACATTCCCCGAAACTCAAACGTCAGAATAAAGACCATCAGAAATATGTCAATCGTCACGTTGTTTGATTTATCCCTGATCAAGTACAGACTACCACCGAAATAATTACTTGATTCAAACTATGATATAATACTGATGCAATAAAACAGTTTCGTGGAAGTCAGTTTTCCCGGAATGTGCATTTTTCATTTAGCATATTTTCTCGCATTTTTTTCAGCAATTGACTAATTAAATTAGATTATTTATAATCCACAAGGAATAATGCTTTGATAAATTTTACAGTGGAACTACTCTACTAAGATAACTACAGATTGGCATGGTTAACTTTGCAGTCGCTAGAGTCAAATTTAAAAGGAAAGATTACTAAAAAATCTCTGGATTTTAGCCGTCGTCCGGCCCCATAATTTACAATGCTAATAGAAACAATTGTACTATCATAATATAATCGCACAATTGTTTTTTAATAAGAACATTTATGTTTGTGAATATTATTCTGTATGAAAATTTTCTCTTATTTATCATTCGCTTAATGACGTGTCTGTAGTTGTCGTTCGCGGAAGGATAGTACAACTAACAGCTAATAATTCTGTCATCCGAGAAAACTAGAACCGCAGTTTAGCAAAAAGTCTTTAAGTTTAACGAAAAGGATAACTCCTTATCAGAAGAACAGAATTCGCCTTCCTGTTTATTTTTCTACTTCCGAAAAATCCACGATGCGATGCGATAATCATAGGAATCTTTGTAGCTTTACGCCGGTACAATATTTTTCTTATTATCTCAAGCGTCACCAATACATTTTTTCAGATAAAACATAATAATAAAAAAAACGAATTGATTATTTTGCCGTACATCTGCTGTGCCAGTGCACTGACGGAACAGTTCCAATCTCAATCGTTCCGGTATTGTGCGGTGTGCGTGCGGTGGAGGTAGCACGTCGCGTCGCATCATTACCTTAAGAAGAGCATCTTCCCAGTATTAACTAGAGGTGGGCGTTTCAGTTTCTTTTTAAAAATAACCGAAGCTGTTATGGTTTCTTCAAATAAACGGTTACTTGAAACCGTTTAAAACTAACGTACTAAAAAAAAAAAATTTAAAATGAAAAAAAAACAAAAAAAAATTGAGAAACGTTTATATATATATAAAAATTATTTATATCTAGTTATCCAGTAAGTAGTTTCCCCAGAATAGCTACTCATATCCAGATAAATTATTTTTTGACATTGCCGATCAGAATGCCCGGGTCCAACGGGAACAAATTTTTGCTTTCCGATGGGTAATTCCTGCGCAGTAAAAGTTAAAAACGAATTGTGTCAGAAGAAGGTACTATTATACATTACCTAATATGTTTCTGTGTCTGTTTGTATATAATAAGACAAGCAAAAATTTGTAGAGTGCCCTTGGGTGATTTTTTACAAATACGGCGCTATACAAATCATCCAATTATTATTATTAAGTTAATAAAATATGGTAACGGGTTCGAGATCGAATTTGGCAATAATAAAAAATAAACAGATAAACGTATAATACGTACACAATTATGACAACAAAAAGCTACCCGCCATTCACATGTATATAAAAAACGAAATGCGTTTTCAAATTAGATACCCACAGCAAATGCAATACTATATACTCGTCTTATAAAATAATATACAATATTATCCCCAGTACTTTCAAAATGCAACTGACTTACCAGTAAAATAATAATAACCCTTTTTCAAGAAATAATAATAAATATTATTATTATTTTACTTGAGACGAGTCGGCGTTCTTGTAAACATCAGTTTTTAATTACGTAGCCAGCTAAAGTGAAGGCGAATTGTAAAAATACGTACGGTTTGTTTCCTGAGCCACAATTCACTACGGTAAAAGGTTCACCCTTTTTTGTGCGTTACTAAAATTAGCTGATGGACAGATATCAAGCTTGTAGTAAAAAATGCCGTGTATTTTGCGCGTCCCTAAAATTAAATTAAGAGCTGGATAAAACTTTTTGCGTAAATCGGTCAAATTAGTATTGATATTTCACAATACGCGAAAGTAAATGTCACGTAATGTATTCTCCTTAGGCATCTTTCCTTATCGGTCCGTTCAATCTAGTCTATCTCAAATATTAAATAAAAGAAAGCGTTTCGTGTGAAACCGTTATTAAGCGTTTCGGTTTACGATTCTTCGTTGCGGGCGGGCGTTACATTTTTTAAAACGGTTTACGATGAATCGTGTTCTGCGTTGCAGGCAGGCGTTACATTTTTTAAAGCGTTTATTTAAAACTGGTTACGGCGGATCGCGTTCGGGGGTTTAATTTTTTCCTAAAAAAATATTTTAAACGGGTTACGGTATATGGCGTTCGGCGATGCGGCCGGGCATTTAATTTTTTCGTGAACGTAAATTTGCAACAGTTTACGACGGGTATGATGAGTTTGGTAAAGTGTTGCGGGGAGCTGTTTTAAATGTTCCGTGCGTAATTCTCAAGCGAATTGTGCTCTACAGGAATCATTCCGCGCAGGTTTATTGCGGACGTAGTTAAACGGTTTTTTTAAACGGGTTTTCTAAAATCCCCGAAACGGTTGCAACCTTTTCCGAACTTAAACCCTTTCGAAAAAACGGTTTTACGTTTTTTTACTCACCTCTAGTATTGACCGCGCGGCCGGTCATTGTTTCAATGGTGTATCGCCGCACAATAGAAGGGTCCACACAATGTGCGCTAACACTGGCGTGAGAGATAAGGTTAACGGCAATAATGAATTACAAACTGCTCCGGGCGGGATTATCAAGGGAGCCGGGCCGCTATCGACTTAGAACTATCAATGAAGATACAGCTGATTTCACTGAAGATTCATTTCCGAATATAATGCGTCAGAATAACCGTCGGAGACAAAATATGGGCTAAATATACACAATAAAATAGCTGCAACAAAATTGTGAAACGGTTCAAGTGGCAGGAGGGTACATTTCATTACAATTACAATTTGGCTTTGTAGTAACGATGTATAGGTAGTTCTTACGTGCTTTCTCCATGCTATGCTTTTAATTGTCATATTTCTTGGAGGAAGAGATACATATGTCACCAGTAAATGCATGGACTAAAAAAAACTGCCAGCAAAGGATGGGTGATAGTTGCCAAAACTGGCAATATTTGATGGAGGTTGAAGGCCTATGTCTAATGGAAGTCAGCAGACTGTTGAAAATGAATAAAACACAAACTTTGTTTTTTTTTTATTATTTGTGTTTTATATTTTGCAATTCATTGTTATACCGGGGTAATATAATATATTTGTGAACTTTTCGATAGGGGAAAAATCTTCCAGGCTGGACAATAACAAAAAGAACTAAATTCAAGGCCAAATGTAATTTTATATAAACCGTTGCATACTTTACGATTTCAAATAAGAGTGTAACATTCAAACCACCACAAATATAGAATATCGATTTGACACTGTGTTGATTGATTTAATCGATAAGTTTTTCCAAAGCAGTTTTATTGCGTTACCAAATAGGCAGTGTTATTTAAATTTATTAGGTTCATTTGAGCAGCCCATAATTTTACTGGTTTATAATGTTTCGTGTAACTGTCGTATCTTGACATGGAGGCAGAAAGCAAATATTCGGAGAGATTATGATTATTGGAGTCGATAAATCGAAAAATCGGTGAATTCTCAAATAGATTTTACGAATATCAGTATAGTGCATTGTAAGATTTTAAATTTTATTTTATTTATATAATTGAAAATACACTTTGTATATACCACTTTACTTAAAATATATAAATATTTCTACATGCTATCATCTTCAGGAATAAATGAATACTAAAAAATAATTTCAAGTACAGAAAAAAGATAAAAAAATTAAAACATTAATTAAGAATATACAAAATATGACCATAAACAAAAATGAATTAAAGTAGGTAAGTAACAGATCAAAAATGTTAATGACAAAATAATTATAAAACATTGAATAATACATTTAAATTAGAAATATAAATAAAAATTATTATTATTACTATTATATGAAAATAAATTTAAGATAGCTATTTTTAAAAAATATTTGATTCTTTATTAAATTTAATTCGCTATTAACACTTTTTCTTATTTCTTAAATTTCAAATTTATCTAATTGTAAACCAGTTGTATTTGTATGTAAAACTTTTAAACCTTTATTTATATCAAACGAATGATTGGTTTCTAAAATATGATTTGCAAATTCAGAATAGTTGTTATTATTTAAACATCTTAGGTGTTCCTTAACCCTAATATTGAAATTTCTACAAGTCTTTCCGATGTAAAAATAGTTGCAATCATTACAAATCAATTTATATACTCCCGATTTATTCAAAATATTATATTTATTTTATTAATAACTTTAATTTCAATATAAAATTTGTATCACATATCCAAAAAGTTATCAGGAAATGTAGTTAAAGTGACATGAACAATAATAGATTACAAAAAAATTTAAATACACCATCGTCAGCTGCAGAAGACCATAAGAGTAAATTATCAATAATGATGGATGATCTAAGAACCTAATAATCGAGGAGGAAGTATTAATGATTTACTATTTAAAGAGACGTACGAGCAACTAAATGTAAAAGAAGCGGTAGTACTAATTAAAATGTTTAATATGATCAAGCAGAAAAATCCATTATCTCGATAGACCAGTAGAGCGTAGACAGTAAAGTTACATCGCGTGAAATGCTCCTTATACAATTAGCGGAAAAAGAGCCATCAACTCGATGTTCAAGCCTCGTTTGCGGAAAGAGTAAAAAGAAGCACCGCACACAACAGCAGTCCGCTACTACGAGACGAGTACGGAGGTAGCTATTAGCTACTAGCTAGGTACTATGACTAGTAGCCGATGCGGCCGGGAGGGGGTAGGTCCCGAGGTAGGTCCCGAGGTAGGTCCCGAGGTAGGTCCCGAGGTAGGTCCACGAGCCACGAGCCACGAGTAGATAGTGTCGGGAACGGCGCTCGGCGTATAAAGAGATAGGCACTCTTCGGTGCAGAAAAGCCATTACCGGATTGTGCTGGGCGGGGAATTCCCCGAGCAGTTGTGTGAACTTGTACAAGAGGTGGATTTCGGGTACCTATCTGCTGTACTTTGCTACGCTGGCCGGACGGGGCAGGATGGGAAACGTGGGCTGAGCAAATTCCTCGAAACGAAACTCATTACGATTTTTAATTATGTTTAATACTTTAATGGTAGAATACTTACCAAACGTACACACTTACGCACATTGTTTGCATTATTTCAATGCTTCGAGTAGGTCAGTTTTTATTTTACAGTTTTATTACTTGTTACACTTAGATATTACCAAGACCTGATAGTGGTAGGTATAATACACATGGGTATAATACACATAGGTATACTACACATAGGTATACTACATACAAGTATACTACACATGGGTATAATACACATAGGTATACTACACATAGGTATACTACACATAGGTATACTACACATATGTATACTACACATAGGTATACTACACATAGGTATACTACACATAGATATACTACACATAGATATACTACACATAGGTGTACTACACATAAGTATACTACACATAGGTATACTACACATAGATATACTACACATAGGTATACTACACATAGGTATAGTACACATAAGTATACTACACATAGGTAAACTACACATAGGTATACTACACATAGGTATACTACACATAGGTAAACTACACATAGGTATACTACACATAGGTATACTACACATAGGATTACTATACGGGTATACTACACATAGGTACGTACTTACGTTACAGTTACTTTTTGTTGGAGTACGAACTCAAATACTTTTGGGATAACGGCACATAACGTATGTTTCACACTTTCGTGTGAATAATGGGTAACTACCATTTAATTGTAATTTTTAGCGTTATAATAACCAGATATACAACTTCTATCAAAAAGGTGTATAAAGCCGAGTCTCCTTTTTTGAAAACATTTACAAAGGGGCGTTACCATACTCATTTCTGTGTGCGTATAGAATCTTTTTGTCTTCCGAAATCAATGGAAAAAATTCCTCTCGTGGATGAAGAGGGGAAGGAGGGGAAGGGTTTGTTTCTTTTTTTAAAATCGCCGCACTGTGCGGATCTATCTATGCCTCCCGTCCGATGGTACATCGTCATAAATCGGACGAGGTTTTTCAGGTTATTTGAACTAAGCGAAATTATAATATATTATTATAAGAAATTTGGTTAAGTATCTGCACAAGACGTATAAGCCCCGCACAAGGAAAAAAGTGTAAATATTTAGGCACCGGTACGACTATTGTGATTTGCGAATCCTCTTGAGGAAGGTGTTTGGTAGTTTCCCAATGGAGATGTCGTCGCTCCGAGCGACTAGAAGATTGTTCTTGTTTGTGGCAGCGGCAGGTGGAGGTATCCAAGCGAGGACATGTTGTCCATTCTGCGGTTGATGTGAAAAGAGAGCACGTACCTCTGTGTGTACGATTTTTATAGGGCGCCGGCAACATTATTTGTAGGTGTTGTGAAATCATTGCACTTTGTGGTGTAATTTTGACTTGTTTACGGTGAAATATAGGCTTTTGGCTCGCTTGGTATTGCATTTTGTGGTGCAATCTTGACTTGGTTATTTACACGTGTTGTGCAAAAATTTATATTTGGTTATAAAGAAATATGTTTTATCTATTTAAATTGATTAACTCTAGACATGTTTGATACAGTATCAATAATAATAATAATTTATTTAACTGTTATGTATTCTCTTATTATGTCTACTAATAGGACTACAGCCCTCATATTAAGAACTTTTAAAAGTAATCATCTTGAAGTAAATATGGATATAAGCACGTCTTTTTCTAGACATAAAATAGGTTTTTATTTTGTGTTTTTTTACGTAAATAAAAAAAATAATAACCTAAAAGCTACAAAAAAACTTGAAACTTTAAATGAATTAAAATGCGTGATTTTGCTTCTTCGGTAACTGAAATAGTTTTTCATTAATCTTGTGCATATTAAGAACGTCGTACTTATGCATATCTAATCATCGTGATAAACACATTCATTGACTATATTACAGTGGTTTACACAAAATATTTCTTATTATTTTCATATTCATTGACATTTATGTATTTTTTTTAATTCAAACAATAAACAAAGCAATGGTATTTTATTCCAACCCATAAAAATACTTAGTACATTCAAAAGATTATTCTAGAACTCATCTTGTTGTCTACCCAAAATGTTTTGTTTTTAATCAAAATAAAAATTTTTAACAAGAGACGGAATGTTTACGAAAACAAATGTTTTTATGTAATGTTTCAGAAAAAAGTTAGCAGGAGACGCGACTTTACACAAAAGTGTTTCGACTATCATAAATATCCAAAGAAAATATCTTACACATTGAACTTTTACGTTTTTGGCTGCTATGGAGATCGAACTCACAACCTACCAACTCAAAGTAAAATCAGTAGAACATTTCGCTACGGTCTCCACAAGCTGTCTTATGTCTTATTATGAATAATTTAAAAACGGGTCTCCTTAGAAAAGGCTACCAACTTTAGCGAAATGTAAAGCGCCCATTTGATGATTTTATCATGCAAATACGCTATATAAAGTTGACCACCTATGTACAGAATGCCATTTAACACCTCGACTCCGGTGATGGGTCTGATTTGACCCAGTGTTTTTTAAATAAAAGATTTTGCCGCAAATATTTCGTTTAGGCTAATTTCCTTTTGTCTATTTTTTATCAAATATTTACCCACATCTCGACTCAAAAATGATTAAAATCACACGTTTTAAATAAGTTATTAGAATAATTGTCTATAAAAACACGCAAAATCTCCATCTCGTCTCAGTTGAATTTGAGCAGCTGACGAAACAGTATATCTCTCGCTCTATCTTTCCGTCTTTGTCTCTCGCAGTCCTTAACACGCAGATGTTGTGAACCATTCGGGCGCATTTCTAGTATTGTGATTATATTTTTATAACTTTGTTTTATTTTTTTTTTTATTTCGTACCGTACTAACGCAATGGCAAGGCAAAATTATTTAGCTGATAATGAGATTGAAAAGCTACTTAACAGTGAGATCAGTGATGATGGCGACTTGGAATTCGAATCATTGAATCCAGAATTTGAAAGTGATCCGGAAGACATATTACTAGAGGAAATATCTGAAAGTGAAAATGGAAGTGATAATGCAGTTAGTGTAGGAAATCTGAGTGAATCCATTGCAAATGGACTTCCGGATCAAATTCCGGATTCCTTTAATTTTTTAATGAAAATTGTTCATTTAAATTTGTTTTGTTGAAAAATAAAAGTTTTAGTATTTTTAACTAAAATGTATGTCATTCAATGGTTTTAATTGTGACAAATTAATGTGTCAATAAATTAAATACTCAAATAAGAACGCCATTATATAATATTTTCTAATATTTGCATAAGCAATCATCATGTAATATGGCTATAAATTTAATTTATTTTATTTTTACACATCTTTCTATTAGAGGTACAGCAACAAGGAAGAATTAAATAAGTGATTTTATTTCTGGTATTTTAAATAATACATGATATACTTGTAAATGCACACTGTCGATTTCCCGAAAATGTTAATAAATATACAATCAAAAATAATAAAAAATGTTCGCTTCCACTGACTTCCTGGGACGAGTCCTTTACCCCCTCCCGCACTGCTCTCCTCATTCCGCTGACCGTCGGCAGCGGTTGTTTCCAGACGCTACCAATTTAGTTGTTCTTTTGCTCTCGCGCGCCGTGCCCTCGTTGCTGCATATCGAAGAACCGCAACATTTACGGAATACTAATTTCTAAAATATCTATCTTTATACAAGAAACACAAAGGGTATGTTATGAGTTTATGAGGAATTACATAATATCATATAAAAGTAAGGATATGAACGAAAAATGCATAAAAAAGCCTTTTATTTTCATCATTTCAGCCGGGTCAATCTGGACCCACCATCGCCGAATGTGTTTTATTTTGAACCTCCGGGTATTACGTGTTAAAAACAAATTTCATTATTGTTTTTTTTCCTTCATAAATATTTTTTCATAGAAGATTTTTTCAATACAAACAAATCAACTTTTTTTACCTGAAAACTCCCTTCGGGCGTTGAAATATCAATTTTTTTTTTAAATTGTACTATAATGTAAAATTACCACCTAAAGCTACTCAAATTTACCCCTGAACACCCGGTATATGCATAAAACAATATCAAACGTTAATCATCGCACGAAATTAACCGGAAAATATAATACTCCCCTACTGTCTTCAAGAGGTGCAACCAAACAAACAATACATCACTCCATTATGAAAATAAATTATTATTTTTATTTGATTTCCAGTAAATATATTAAGGGATGAAGTGCCGGGAGCGGCCCTTCCCGGGAGCCGTATAAGGGAAAGTTTGCCAGCCAGTGATCCACGGCTTGATGTTTGCCCCGGGCCTTTAAGATTACGTACGGCTAAGGGAGAACTTATTCTCCAAGGGACCCACAACATATTTTATATAAACATCTATCTTCCCGAAGATCAGAATATACAAACACGCCAAACGTAGTAAATTCAAGTAAGTATTTCAATTTCGTGGGGAATAACAAAGTGAGGAAGTAAAATTTTGTTACAACTTTGTTAAGTAAACTACATTTACAAGTTTGGATTCGTCATTATGACATAGAGGGTTTTATGCCATATTGTAATGATTATTTTTATTGAAATTAATTAGAAGCGTTTTGTTTACACTACTGTTTATATATATCAAGATGTTTCGAAAGCTAAGCTTTTCTCATCAGGATACACAGCATATGAAAAATTAATGACATGTATTATAGATAAATAATAAATATAGAAAAAAATATAATGTAAGAATAGGCAAACATTACAAGCATAAACAAAAATTAATAAAAAGTGATGAAAGTAGTAATTAATTAGAGATGAAAAATGATTAAAAAAGAAAAAAAATTATCCTAAATTATTTATTAAGAAATTTATATTAGAAATTTAAAAAAAAGATTTTATTTTTACTATTAATGTAAATAAAATCAAGAAAATAAGAGTATAATCAGATTCTATAACTCATGATAAAAAAGTAGCATCCAAAAACATATGGGAATTAGTTAAAGATGATATTTAAAAGTTTTTAGAAATTGAAGTATGATTCCCATAAAAATTACGGAATAGCTGTAGATTAGTGGATTAAAGCGCAAGGTCCCGGATGGAATATGAATATCGAGTCCCAGGTGTTACCGTTACGTTATTCATTTTTGCGTCTTTTCGGTTTCATGTTTCATTTTGAGAGTTATTAATAATATCTTCTGTTGAATTTCTTTTTTGTTTATTTTATTTATATTTAACTTTTAAGTTTTATCGTTCATTGTGATATTGGTTATTGAAAATAACCAGGGCTAGGTCTAGACCGAGACATTCGAAGTCGAAACCCCTAAGAACTCGGAACCTATAGAAACTCGGAAACTCATTTTTATTTTCTGTGACATCTTCTATTCTAAAGTTAAGAAATGTTGATATTAATTTAAATAACTTATAGAAATCTTCCGTACTTAGAAGATAATTAATTTTTTTTTTTAATTTACATTTTTGAATGTTCATAACTAGTCCGTTGTCAGCTAGACGTTTTAACAATGTGTTTAAATGCCTCTGGTTTTCTTCTTCATTTGCTGAAGCGATTAATATGTCATCCAGGTACACAAAGCAAAAATTTAGATCTCTGGTAATGGCGTGCATAAAGCGCTGGAAACTTTGTGCCGCGTTGGATAAACCAAATTGCATGGACGTAAATTCATATAATCCGAACGGTGTGATGATGGCCGTTTTTGGGATATCTTCTGGTTCTACGGGTATCTGGTGGTACGCCCGCGCCAAGTCTATAGTAGAAAAAATCTTTGCCTTAGACAGTTTGTGGGCAAAGTCGTGGAGCTGGGGAATCGGATATTTGTCCGGTATTGTTTTCGCGTTTAGGCGTCTATAGTCCCCACATGGGCGCCATTCTCCATTGGGTTTCTTCACCATGTGCGATGGACTGGCCCAGTTGCTCTTGGAAGGTCTGCATATACCTTGTTCCATCAAAAATTTAAATTCACGTTTGGCTGCTTCTAGTAGGGCTGGTGCCAACCTGCGTGCACGTTCAGTCACAGGAGGGCCTTTAGTTTCGATACAATGAGTCACCGTATGTTTCTTGGTTTCGGTTGTCTTCATGTTCGGTCGCGTCAAACTTGGATACTTGTTAAGAATATCTCGTTACTTCGAAGTATTTGATATCGTTGAAATTCCCGTGGATATTCCTTTGTATGTCGTGCCGTTGATGTATAATCCGGTGAACTGGTCTGATATTATAGCCTTTTTTAGATTAACAGGAAGATTGAAGTTGTGCAGGAAATCGGCTCCGAGTATAGCTCTTGATACATCTGCAACTATAAATCTCCACTACATAGTTCTGCGTAGGCCAAGGTTCAAATCCAGAATTTTTGTGCCGTAGGTTTTGATATTAGTTCCGTTTGCGCTGTACAAAGTAGTTGGGCAGTTATCCGAAGTGACAAACTTCCTGTTCTGGATGAAATGTCTAGGAATGACGGATACATCAGCGCCGGTGTCCACAAGAAATTTTTGACGCGTTTCACAATCAAATATAAAGAGACGACAAGTGTTTGTAGGAATCTCACATGTCTCTACTGTGGGATTCTGCCGTCGTTTTCCTGTGCATTTTTTGGGAAAGGAGCACGGTTTGCAGCATCTGTATGCTTTTTCTCCAAATTTAGTATGCCATCGGCAATATCCATTGGGATTTCTGTTCGGAGATCTCCCCTGTGATCCTGATCTTGGTCGTCTAGGTGGATTTTGTCTTGATGGAGATTGATGATAATGATTTTGAAAATTCTGCCTACCCCGTCTGTGGAAATCAGGTTGTGGATTGACCTGCGATGCCTTCAGTTACTTCAATTCATGAGTGAGCAGCAATATTTGTTTTTGAAGGTCCAGCAGTATCGAGTTGTCTTCCAGTCGTGATGATCCTGGTCTATCGTTTCTTTCGACTGCGGTACATTCGTTTGAATTGTAGACGTCGATTATTTTATCTGCAGCAGAAATAAGTTGATCGAGGTCGTTGTCTGGTAGCGCGAATAGGATCGCTTGGATATGTTGTGGAAGTCGCTGCAGCCATAATGTTTTTACGATTGCACTCTTTGCTAAAGACGGTCCAGCCAACTCCATCATATGTCGGAGTAAACCTGTCGGTTTCCTGTCTTCTAACTGGATGCCATTGAGGAGTCGAGTAAGGCGTTTTTCTTCAGAGTCCTGTAGTCGTTCGATGAGTGCAGTTTTGATACGTACGTGTTTTTCTAGTACGGGAGGATTTGTAACGATGTCACTTACACTTTGTAGGGTATCTTGGTCAAGTGCAGCAATTATAATGTTGTATTAAGTAAAATCTTCCTTTATCCTTGAATTAGCGAACTGAGCCTCCGCTTGGGCGAACCAAAGGGTGATGTTGAACCGCCAACAGGGTGGTAATCGTACAGAAACATGATGAACGTCTGACGTCGGTGCGCTGTGTTCTTCCATCGTGAACATGCCTTAGTCTTTTTTCGGAATTATGATGAGATTTTCTGTTCCTGGTTCTTCGTTAGATTTTTCTCCGCGAGTGGTGATTACATAATTCCTATGCAGTATGCAGTAAATATGGCAAGAAAATATGACTAATATGACAAAAAAGTATGTAAATTTGTCAAGCTTAGGATGTATGTTAGAATGATTTGATTTTAAAATTCGTAACCCACATATTAATTTAAAAATTTTAAATCTCAAAAAGTTGTAACAAGTTGTAAAAAGTTGTAAAAAATGTAAAAACGGTTAAAATCTTTTCATAGATAATGATAAAAAGTTTGAAAGTTACTATTGTTTAAATAAATGGATTCTAATATCTATCTGAAATTGAAGTTGAAACGAATGAATTGTAACATTATTTGCGTTCATTTGTATGCTTTTACGGAACACATTTGAAATTGTAACATTTTTGATAAACTTTTTTTTTTTATTGTCATTCAATTGTAACATTTTTGATTAACAATCTCCTAAAGAAACGAAACCTTGATTTTCTCTACGAAATTAATAATTAAAAATTTTACTTTTTTTTAACATTTACGTGTTAGATGTTATTCATCTCGTCTCAGCTGTGGGATCGGGTCAGATTCGTCTTTTCCTGAATTTTTCAGTCAGATCCGGCGATAATTCCGCCGCTCGAATCGACGATGTTTTCTTTTTTATATCGCTGGAATAGATTGTAACAAAGAGATTAGTTTTTATTGAAATCATGAATTGGGAAAAAAAAATTAATTGAGTCACTATTTTCATTAAGATATGATATTTTAGGCATTGTAAAGATACAACGTTTTTATTCTTAGCGCGTGTTAGCGCCTGTAAGCTGTTGATGATTGATAGAATTTACGTTTATTCTTTTAGGAATGTGACAAATAATATGATAAAATCAATTCTGTGTAATAATAAATGATTATTATTCAATAAAAATCTAGGCATATTTGCGGATTGCAAGGTTAATCATGGATTACATTATTATTCGACACGATAGCTTTTTACCGATTCCACGTGATTATTCCACGAGGTATATTGTTATTAAAATTACTGAGGTATTTATAAATTTTGAATATTGTTATGCACTCTTATTTATAGCGATTATTAATTAGTAAATGTGTACTCACCAGGGGAAAGGACCTCAGGATTCACATTTGTCTTCTTACCGATCGGTCGTTATTTATTATTCCGCGTGTATTCGGGGTCACCAATTTAATGTATTTTAACTGTATTATATGTTTGACGGTATGTTGTGTATTGTGTATACTTACCAATACTTACCAAGCACTTTCGTTAAAGATTGTCGCGGAGATATTAATAAAAGAAGGGTCACCATTTGATTAATTTATTTCTCAACGCGTACAAAATTCAGAAGGTAAATTTATAAACTAGAAGTGATGCAAATGCAAATCAACAAGTTACTAGTATGTTCTACTACACGACCGATTCAGCAGGAAGCAGAAAAGCGAATAATTCTCGTGTTCTGTGGATGACAGAAAGTCGGTCGGTTGTCATTTGATTGAAGGGATACCATAAGTAAAAATAAATTTTATGGCTAATAAGTTGCTTGCATATTACAATAGTATATTTTCGGCACGTTCCAGAGTGGTAGATACTTTAAGTATCGCCCTGGTGAAAGACCACTGTTCAGTATTTCTGTTTTTGAAACTGTTAAAACATGGTGGAATTCCATTATAATGATTATATAAAATACACTTTTTTATGGTCTATTTTTATGGCAATAAAAAGTGGAATAATGTTTAAAAACGTGTATTTTATTTAATCACCACTGTTTAGAATCTATGCGATGCTTAAAATGTCTTTGGCCATTTTTGGTGACCAAATCTGAATAGACAAGTACTTCCCCATCTTCCTCTATCCTATTTCCTTCCCCTCCCCACTACCTCCAGCCACAGAAAATACTATACTAATAAATGCCGTCATAATCTCACTGGCTCATAAGTTGTGAACAGTCGAGACTCTAGTAAGGTACTCACATAAAAAATATAAAAAAACCTCCTACATCTCAAAAACCCAATTAAACCAAAACGAAGATATTTCATATCAACCCCACAAAATGTCGGAATTTATTAAAATAATGTGGCCTAATATAACACTGTTTTATGTTATTGGTAGACTGCCTGTCGACAGTTGTAAAACATTTTTCTAAGTTCCTCCAAACAGAGTCGAACATATTTTCAAAAAAGATTTTCTAAAAATAGTGGTCTGAGGGATTTATGCCTGCAATATCCCAACTGAAAGATAATAATGCAGATCGATATGTCTTGGTTGCCGAATGTTGTAAAAATAGCAATTCAAATAAATTTATATCATATTACAACGATGGTATGAAAGATATATCTTTCTCACCTCTCTTAAGTATTTTTATAAAAGACTTGAGAAAGTAAAATTATGATGCTTATGTAAGGGCAATTGCAGCGACGCCGACTCTCATATACTGCGTCGTATTCTCGCAGTTGGGTTTGTTCGAGTAAAACACAGCAAGTGTAATATATTTATTTTTATTAGTCAGGTACCTCAATGACGATGACGATGACGATGACGATGACGATGACGATGACTATGACTATGACTATGACGATGACGATGACGATGACGATGAAGATGACGATGACGATGACGATGACGATGACGATGACGATGACGATGACGATGACGTAACCAATTAGTATATTCCTGCTATAGAAAAGATTCTCGAAAAATGCATATCTTTAAAACTAACTAAATACTGGAGTGCTTTTCTTAGATTCCGATCAATATGGTTTAAAAAAAAGTATATAACTATATAAATAATGAATTAAATAACAAAACACATGTGTCGGTACTGTTTGTAATCTTACCATCACCCTTTTCTTACCCTAAACCCTGGAAAATATTATTTTTTTACATGCATAACTTTCATGCTGGAAAAGCGGAAGCTGGCGACACCTTTCGCTTTCTGAAGCTTTTGATTACAATAGATTGCAGTTAATGTTGCTCAATTCAGGAACGCTTTTCAACGCAAACCCACGGGGTGGCAAAATTAGGAGGTCTAACCAAATATATGGTCAACGTACCTTTTTCCAGTGCTGAATTAAGGAAGTTAAAAGTGAAACATCCGAGAAGTTATAAAAAAAATATATGTAAAAGGTGGTGAAAAATCAGGTAAGGATGTTATCAATCGATCGGGATGACAGTATATGGACGACGAAAGTACATGTGAAGGGGGAGTGCAGTTAGACCAGAGGGAAGTAATGCAACACTTTGAAACATGATTCCGAAAAGGTATATTCATTAACTTTGACCGGTGAGATAGGGTAAGAATTGTAAAATATTTACACCAACATTAGGATCAATTAAGAATTGCGCGTAAAGATGCGTTAATCGATTATTCACATGTTAAACCAGGAAAAAACGTGTTACCATCGGAAAATGAACCATAAAAATATATGGCATATATAGTCATCGTCAAGGCCGAAGAGAATTTATGAAGTCGAGGAAAATTAAGAATGCGCATCTATAAATAAATTTCAATAGGAATATAATTACTATATTTACCAGATATCCGAGGTCATGAATGACAAAAAAATTAGCGATAGATAATATTTTCAGAAAGAAAAACATGAATCTGAATTTTCCATTTTGAACAAAGTTCAGGAGAATACCCTAAAAGGGAATTTAGAGATGGCTTACGAGTACGGACCTATCAGAAAACTCTTGAGCAGTTTCGAATGGAGCGGCAAACAAAAATATGATTATTTTTATTGACAAGTGGATGAAAGATTGCAGACCAAATTAGTGTTACTTAGGTACGAACTTACGAGTTTTTAAGGGGGATACTGGTATGTAAGTAGGAAAAGTGGTTATGATATTTTTATTATTAGTCTGGACGAGTGTTTGGCCACAATTCGGGGAGTTTGCGGAGTTTGCTGAGTTTGCCGAGAATTAGTGGAGACGAGAAGTAGTTGATCGGGCGAGGACGGGTACCAAAAGTAATTAATAGTATTTTGGACATTAAAATTTCATCTTGATTTGAGTCTTGCACTTAACGAAAGTGTCTTGTATTAGAGTTGATAATTGTCTATTTGATTTAATTTTCTTAAATAAGATTGCTTCAGTGGTTCAATTGAAATTGTGTTAAAAATAAAGTGATTAATATATGATGGATGAAGTGTCCCGTGTTGAGGTTAATAATAGTCTATTTAATTTGATTTGAAGGTTGCTTCAGTGGTTTAATTGAAGTGTACCAGGGGCGTTAGTTGAAGTTTGCCGGTTTTTTCAGTAAAAAAAACGCTTAGTTCTCAAGGGAATCTCAATATTTTTTTATTCCATCGGATTCTATACATTTTGCCCATCTTTGAGGCAAATCATGGATACCATTCCAAAAAAAAATTTCTCTTTCGAGACAAACCATTCGACGAGCCATTTTTCGACTTTTTCAAAATTGGCGAAGCGCTGCTCTGCGAGTGAGTGTCCCATCGATGTGAAAAGGTGATAGTCGGACGGGGAAAGGTCTGGAGAGTACGGCGGGTGCGATAATATTTCCCAATTCAATGGTTTGAGAGTGTTCTTCACTACTTTAGCTGTATGAGGCGGTTTGGCGGTTTGGCGGTTTTTTCGATTTGTCTCTCGTTCATTTGGTGTGGTACCCATTTTCCATACTTCTGGATTTTTTCCATGGCTTTTAAACATTGGCAAATTGCTCCTCGGGTCACATTAAGTGTTTGAGCCAATTTTTGTTACGATTGGGTTGGGTCTTCATCCAATAACGCCTGCTATTCCTCGTCTTCGAACTTTTTCATTGCACCAGGATGTTCATTGTCTGTTAAATCGAAATCTCCACTTTTAAATTGACGAAACTATGTCTAATCACTGGAGCATGTTCACAATAAGTTTTTAAGAGCAACCGATGAGCTTCAACTGCTTTTTAATTTTGATGAAATAAGAAAAGCAACGAATGCCGCAAATGCGATTTAATTGGAACGAAACTCGACATATTCACTGAGGTACCCAACTATGACACTATTATTTTGGCAGAATGTATCTTATGTATTTTTGAAGGTTAATGTCCATAGAAAAATATGACATAGATGCCAAATCATAAAAATGTATACATATCTCTAGCGACATCTATGAGTAAAACCGGAAAACTTCAACTAACACCCCTGGTAATAATAAATAAACTAATTAATATGTATAATAAATAAACTGTCTTGTGTTAAAGTTAATAATAATATATTTAATTAAATTTTCTTAAAGAATTGCTGATCTGATTCAATAATAGTTCAGTAAATTCAAAATTTTCTAAAATCATTAATACTTAAATTAGTTTAAAGATCTTAAAAGTTGCTTCAGTGAATTAACTAAAGATGGTGCTACAAATAGAATTGTAATAATTAAATTACCAACGATGATAAATAATTAAAACATATTGGAAATTTAAATCATCTGATTTTGTATCTTTAAAAGTTTCATATAATTCAATTTTAATACCTAAAGTGGTTTTAATTTCGGTTTTAAAATTGATAAAATTCTCAAAGATTTACCAAGTGTGTTCGGTTTACGGAATAAATTTATAGACTGTAGAGATAATTAATTAATTATATTTCAGGAGGTTTAGTGCAAAATTAATAATATTTTTAAAGTCAAGAAAAATTATTGACAAAAATAGGTAAAACTTAATATAATGATTTAACTTTAAATCAAGTTGAGTTCGGAAGACTAGCTTAGAATGACGATCCATTTAAGTTCATTAATATCTTTAATTTTTAATCCGTTTAGAAGTAAAATTAGACAACAAATATGTACAACGAAAAATATTTAAATTTAAATAATTGCGTTGGAATTAAATTGATAAAGTCGATTTTATTCCAAACGACGAGCTGCATAGAAAGAAAAAAAAACAATAATAATAAATATTATTTTATAATATTCGGTTTGAGGGGTCAATAAATTTTAAAATTGTACAAATCGGTAGATCACGATTTTAAATTAGGAAAGACTAGATCATTATTTATTAGGTAGATATCTTTACATTGGATTAAACATGCCAAGCAGGAACGTTCAATAATTCCCGATTTTCATGATGACGTGTAGCTCCCGTCTTTTTGGAAAGATTATGAAATTTTTCGGATTCGGTAAGTCAATAAATATTCATAACCTAAGTTTTCAGAATCCCCAGGAAGCGGTCGGATGGAGACATAAAGTCTATTTCTATTTACGTATAAATACGTATATGCATGTATATATATATATATATATATATATATATAATGGTTAATATATCTATCAATACTTTATGATTGGAATTTAATTATAAATATGTATATGCAATGTTCAATATATCTATAAGCACATTTATTATATTAATGTATATTTTTCTCTAACATCTAAAATAAAAGTTACCGTTACTAATTTTTAATATTCCGAACGGTTTTTATTAATTCAAAAATTGTTATCATTCTAAATAAACCGATTAAATCATCATCCACATACGTTCTATGAAACTAGGTCAACTTAGTTAGACATTAAACGTAAACAAACGCATATCTCAATGACCTACATCCTCTTTTATATTAAACTAGGTCAACGTTCCAAATCACCCCCCCCCCCCTCCCTTTTATATCGAAATGTATAAATACAAATATATACTCGAATTTCAGTACATTTTACAAACGAAAAGGTACTCTTACAATTGTCGACATTTAATTGAAAAATAACTATCATCTTTGAGATGAACTACCATTATTTAGTGACCACGTACCTGTAGTTGCGTACATAACTAATTTTATAGCGCCGTTTCATGGAAAATTCAACTCAAAGGCGCCCTACCACCCTTCGAACATATTGATGAGTTCAAAAGAACAAACAAAACCAACAATAATAAAAATATCAAAAATAAGCATTATCATTCGTCGACGAAAGCGTTCCCGAGTTATGTTATAATATTAATCTTATCTTCGATTTACGTTTATCAAGGTTCAGGCCTTTCACGAGTTTTAGATGTTTTTGGAGTCCTCCCTTTTCTCCAAATAAAATCAATTTACAGTTAAATTCAAACTAAACGAGATAGTCAGTGTATTGTATTTAACCATTTTATTTATATTCGTATATAAGATTTCTGAATATCTAGCTCAGATTCACGACCTGTGTTGGAGATTTCAAATCCACGATTTTCCGGGAAAACTGAAGTATTGTGGATTATAAAAAAAACTCATGTTGTTTAGATATATTTATAATTTGTAACTATCGATTGGACAGAGATAACTGCTGATATAAGCGTAGTTACTTTTGAACTTTTGATTAGGAGGACGGCCTTGCAACCCGCAAAACTCGCAAGTATTTAATGTTTTTTGATGAGGGGTCGAAACCGGTTTGATGTATTTTAAATGTAGCTTGTCTGGAGGATGGGAATTTGCAGGGTCTTGGACCCATGAATATGGAAGGTGCCCTTTTCTGTCGCGGTATAGAGGATGAATCAGAACAAGGCACGAACTAAGGTCAAGAGGTTCCGTATACCAGCTGTTCAGTCTGTATGTCTGTGAGGAGGGTTACCAATTGAAAACGTGGTCACCCGAGTACTTTAGGGGTTCGTCTGGAGGCGAATTGCTTGAAAACAAACCGTATTCGATCACTTATCATAACAAAAAGCTGAAAAAACTAAAAACATGTAATTTTTCCCAAATTTAGAAGAGGCTGAAGATGGCGCCAAAACCAGTAAAACTGTACCTTTTAACCATGAAACTAACCCATGTAGAATAACACATAGTACGATGAAGAAAAGCGATAATACTGTGATCATTACATTTATGTATACCTAATTTAAAATGGAACCACGTCGTATTAAATAGATCAGGAATAGTGCAATAAGTATAGCCCGGAAACTAAGTTTTCCCATTAAAACTCACTATAAGTTAAATTAGAAAATTGAGGGGCAAAGTTAGGAAAATTCTAGTGAAACTATAGAAAATTAACGTAGATTACATACTAGGGTAGCAATAGAGAGTTCAGAACATCAAAGTCTAAGATAGAAATGCTAGGAATATAATTCTGTCAATGGTATGCGAGAGTCTATCTGCGCTACAAAGAATAGGGGTTACCACAAAATAAGACCTTGTTTTTCCAATAGTCTGAACCAAAAATCAAAACACAACGTAGACTCGGAGAATCTTGAAATTGACCACTCCAGTGGGAAAATTCCGTAAAAATTATGAAAATCGGAAACACTCGGATGTTACAATAGGGCTAGGCTTCACGCGCTGGCCAAGGAGGAGAAAAACTTCAAATTGAAAGGAAAACTAAAGAGTTTTCCCATCACATTAGTTGGAAAATTTAAGGCAGCAGTAGAGAAGTCACCTCAAATCGGCGGCGAGAACAGAAGTCTAATGCTAAATTAAATCTTAAACGAAGGAAGGGCGGGCCACCACAGTAACGAAGTTACAAACAGAGGAAGGGAGTCCATCTCATGTTCATACACAATTCAAAGGTATTTGATACTATACACCCTACGAAATTGTTTGATATTTTGGAGGCAATAGGGGTAAGAGGAAATATTCTCAAACTATTCAAAAATTGGCTGACCAACCGCCAAAACCTGGTAAAAATATCAACAAATTTAGAAAAAGAAAAAAATATCAAGATAGAGAGTTCCACAAGGGTCAATTATAGGTCGAACACTGAATATGATAAGTGATACTTATGAACAAAATATTCTCATTTGTCAATCACTATGTATTCGATGATGATACAGCACTTGTAATATTCCATGACAATTTTGATACTACATTGAAATTGTTACAGCAAAATGTTATTTCGTTACTAAAATCGTCACATGACTCTAATAATCAATTCTAAATAAACGCATACAAGCACAGTTAGGATGTGTATCTAGGTGTGATGGTGGATTGTAACATGAAATGGAACGTACATGTTTCCAACCCCTGTAAGCGCCTTCGAGCCATTGTAGGAAGACTCTATAAAGTAAAAATTTATGTACCAATAAAAACTGTGAAACTAAATTATTTGTCGCTGTCAGAATCGACCGTAAAGTATGGTATAACTTCTTGGGAACAATCGTATAAGACCAACATAAAACATTTACAGATTATTCAATACGCGATTTAACGGCCTCCAAGGTCGAGGGGTAAGCCTCTCGACTACGAATCCTAAGGTTTCGGGTTCAAATCCCGGCGTGCGCAAGTAAATTTTATTTGATTAATTTGTACTGTTTCACAATTAATTAATATTAAAATAATATATAGTATATTTGCGCACGTTCCAGAGTGGAAGATACTCTCAGTATCGCCCTGGTGAAAGACAACCATTCAGAATTAAAACGATGCTTGAAATGACTTTAAGCCGTGTTTGGTGACCAGATCTGACAGGTATTTCCCTACCTTCCTTTTTCTCTTCTCTTTCCCCTCCCCAATACTTCCAGCCTCACAACACATTCCCCAATTGGGGATGCCATAGTCTCACTGGTTCCAGACGGTTGAGAGCACTTGGGACTCTTGTGCGGTATTTATATAAAAAAGTATTATTTTAATAACAATATTTAAATAGATATTATATAATTGGACTCTAGCATCTCTATAAGAAAACTGTTATACTTTTTTTTTTTTTCCCATTTTTGTACATTGATCATAATTTTGCGCTACATTTGTATCATCATTGTTATTTATTGTTATATAATATTGTAGAACTAAATTTCTGCTGACAAGCTACTTGCAGTGTCTTAGTTAGTACACGTTCCCATTGTATTTTTCACTATTTGGAAATTCATAAATCAAAATTATAACAATTACAGTATGTGGATAACTTTTTTAGACACTTATATACTTTCCGTTTCATATTCATTGGTGGTTTCACCTAAATTATAGCAAAGATTTTTACTGAAAATTACAGATATTCTAAATGACATGTGGTAGATCAAAAAATTAATATTGTTACATTTTTTTAATCATTGAAGATAATATTAACAACTCTCAAAATTTTCATGAAACTGAAAAGACATAGAAAAGAAAAAGACAAAGGTTGAACTCAAACCCAGGAGCTCATTCTGTATCCAGGACCTGCGTTCTAATCCACTGAGCTACTTCTACGCCATTATTTTATTTTGGGAGTTGTTAGAATTATCTTCTACGATTAAAAAAATATATTAGCATGGGGTTTATAAGCTTCAATAAGTTATTACAAAAAAAAATTATGATTATTAATCCAATTGTTTTCTGGAAATTATAATTACATTAATCAATTTTACAAGGATAGCAACATATATTTGTTTCGCTGTTCGTGTACTACCTTCATTCATAATCTACGAAAAATGAAAAGTGCAAAGCATACAATTATAATACACTCGAGATACAAGTATCGTCCCACCCCGGCCCCGCCGCCCCAGCCACACACGCCCCTGGACTCTCAACCCCCGCGCCATTGTGCGCTGTTCAAACTCCGGGACTCAATGGCTCTCCTGGCTCTCTACGCCAATGGTAAGGGGTGAAAAGGCAAAAATACACAACCTACCAACTTTTACTTCGGCTGTCGTGACACACGATTATGGGATTCCTAGATACTGTAATCTTTTATTAACGTTAATTTATAATTTTAATTTATATTCATTGAACTACTTTGCAAGGGAGATTTGTTTCTCATGAAGTGATGGATTTGTAAAACAATTTTATATTGTTTGAGTATCTTCTTTGAAAAATTGAGGGAAACGAAAGTTGTAGAAATTATTCGCATCAATTTTTTTGTTTGTTTAATTATACGCAACATTAAACGCGTTTTAAGTTTTGGTAAACTAAAAGATTTGAATTACTTTCATAACAAATTTATAGTGACAGTAACCAATTTATATTAACGGGAGAGGGACGTCGGAGAGTTATTATTTATTTATTCAAAATAATGATAGTATTATTGTGCAATACGATAAAAATGGTGTTTTTAAAGAGAAAAATATTTATTACTTTTTTTTTTTAATTTGCATGTGCTTAGCATTTATCAAAATATAATCAGAAATATTACGCATTTCTGACCGTTCTACGCATGTTTTACATAAAACATTTAAAAAGTTGAATATCCTTAAAAAATGCCGTTAAGGTTTTTCTCTAACTTGTCGATAAGATAAATTAAAAAAAGAACAGTGTGTGTTAATTTTTTTATGAACATTACGTAACTTTAATGTTATATTTTCTTTTGTAATGCGGATTACAAATCTTTGGTTATGTGTATTTTCAAAAACGCAATGATAAAGGATTAAGAATACTTTTCTCCACTGTAAAAATCATATTAGCATTTTAAATATTTTCCAAATCATACAATGGGACGGTCAGAAAAAGTAATGTTAATTTATAAAATATTTTATAAATATTTTTCTATTTAAAAACATTATGTTTATCGTATGGCGTAATAATACTATAATTATTTTGAATGAATAAATAATAACTCTCATACGTCCCTCTCGCCCTTAATTGGAATGCTTAATGAAGATACGATTAAAATGCTAAATATTAAATTAAAAACGTATGTAAGTAATTTTACATTTTATCTATGTAGAAATAAATATTCATGTTTATAAAAGACCAATTCTCTTCTACTTGAAATAGCTGCCCAGTAATGTAGAGAAAGATTTTTTTACCACAATTTATATGTGCTTGTCCTATTTTTTTAGTTCGCTAAAATTACCTTAGAAAGAT
Source organism: Halesus radiatus (assembly GCA_022606495.2). Lineage (NCBI taxonomy): Eukaryota > Metazoa > Arthropoda > Insecta > Trichoptera > Limnephilidae > Halesus > Halesus radiatus. The sequence continues at coordinate 33,883 of JAHDVE020008638.1, read as the reverse complement.
AATTAAAAGTCGACTGAATATCAAGCCTTCTCTGTGCAGAGTTAGGTAGAAAGGATAAAACACCACACTGCTTTGTACGGTTTACCCTCCTCACTGTGCTTCAAAACAACAATCAAAAAACTCTAGTATTTCTCATCAACTATACTCCGACACGTGGCATTATTTGCGTGATCCCCCTATATTATCCAAGGACGACGAGACTCAGTCTAAAATTAAGTTTTGAAATGAAAATGCAAAAGTTTCCTACTTAAATGCGATCCACAAAGGGTTCAACCTCGCCTTCCCAAGTTGTCTTTGACACGTCCTGACATAAAATACATTGTCAATAGAACTACTGAACAATAAACAGAATGGTCCCCGACTCGTGTAAATACCGGCTTCATACAATAATACTAAATACACAAAATACCTCATTGCTCATTCGGATCACGTAACTAAATCCTTCCAGCATACTCAAGGACCATGTCACAAGTCCTAAGAGAACAGAGCGGAGGCATGGAAGATGAAAAGCATTTTAGTATATTTAAGCAAATAACTTGCTCGCTTTCATCTGTCAGCCGGACCCTGAGTATGGGTCGACCTATCATCGCATTACACCGGCTTTAAACGAGAACGTACTACTAGGTATAAGTTGAAACTAATTGTTACTTACCACTAATCTAAATAAGTGTACAGACGCAGAATAACCTCGGCCCTGTCAATAGGATGCGAGATTTATACAGAAAAAAAATGGTTTCAAATGTAAGTTTTCCAAAAAAAATAAAAACGGTTTCTTCGTTTTAAATTGATTTAAAAATATTTTTCATAGCACTTTACGCCAAAAAGGTAATAAGTAGACTCCCCTTTTTCATTGAACTGCAAATTAATAAACCCGGCTACGAAGCTATGAAATATATTATTCTCCGAAAATATAAAATGAGACTGTACTTTTTTTTTTTAAATAATTCAAATGGGACAAAAAAACGATCCTCGACGGAACTCGGGAAAAGCCAGGAATTAATCTAGTATAAAAAAAGTACAATGGGGTTTATTACAACAGAAAACAGTTTTTATTCTATTGATTTTGTACTACTACAGAAATAGAATCTATTACTACTACTTAGTACATTCAGTTAAACACATATTATTCGAAGCATACATATAGGTGCCATTTGTAATACCTTCCATTAATATGGAAATAATGATAATAATATATTTTCTTATTATAAAATTCCTGACTTGGTTTTATAACCGGTACGAATATTAATCTTCAATTAAAGGGGGAATGTCCATAGATTGATTTGAATACGAGGCTTCTTACCTTCATAGTTTGTCATGTCCTGGCAGCCCTGAGTAGACGACACAGTGGCTAGGACCGGACAAACGACGTATTCATTAGTCGGCAGCAAGTGCTGACGCCCGACAGTTGATCATTTTGACGTCGGTTGGGAGAGGTTAGATTTGGGCCATATACATTCCTACTGTTCCTACCCTTGTGCTCCTGGTAGCTAGTGGGCAGTTGGCAGTCGGCAGTTGGCAATAGCGGGTGGGGGTGTGGGTGAAGGAGGGAGATAGGTGCTGTCTAGCGACCAACCTTGCCTCTTTCATTACTCCAGTTCTCTTCTTTAAACGTTACAGGAAAAAATGGGGTCTGTCTCCAGACCCATTTATCAAACAAAATTAAACTGTTTTTAGATAAATGTTGTCTTTAAAAGAAGTAAAAAACTCTTATAACTTTTCTTTATTTTATTTTGATGATATGAAAATCAAAATGTAGGAGTTATGCAAAATAAACGGTGCGTGTATTGTAAATATACGAGATACACTCAACAGACCATTTCCGTTATTAATACTCGTTACTTCATACCTATGAAATAATTTAAAATAAAGGCCAATTACAAAGACCTACTTCTTAAATTTGGTTTTACATAAATATCTAATTAGTTGCCCCCTCCCTCTAATCCTATCCCGCCACTTATTTTACATGTTTGTTTATGTCTATACTTACATGTCATTTTATTTTTTAGTATACTTTGTATCCTGAAGAATGAACCATGGGTTCCGTAATATGTAAATAATGAATTATTTGGTATTGTGTTTACTTCATGGAACTTTATTCAATTTTTCTATTAAATTTAAACTAAATAAAATTGAATGGTGTTATTATTAAGTTCTAAATTCAGTTTTTTTTATTAATATGGCAGCTGTTTCGGCATTCACAGTCATTTTCAAACAGTGTATGAAAACAAATGACATTTTTAAATTTGATTTCTTTTGACCCCTCGAGTCTTTTTGAGAAAACATGATAATTTTTCTTATACTCGTATACGCATGGTAAACTCTTACATATAAATAAAAGACGCGTTTTTTCTCTTTCTAACAGTTTAAATCATTTGCCTCACTATATTACAAAATGAGTTAACATGACTTTTATTGGTCCGTATCGAGCTGGGAGAAATATCTCCCAAAAATACTCTACGGGTTAAATTTAATAAAAAGAAAGATAATGTAGGTAATTTATTATCAAAAACAGTGGTGTAAACTAAGGTCATAACTAAATTTAATATTATTTATTTGTTAATTTAAACGTACCTGAAAAAAAAATATGTTCACTATACAAAACCTTTTTTTTCGTTTCCTCGTCAGTTTTAGAACTAATATGTTTATTAAATTATTCTCATCGTTAGCCACCGAACATCCACTGCTAAGTAAAGGCTTCCCAAGCTGCGTTCACCAATATGTCCAGTGACGTGTTGCATTCTTACTTATTTATTTAGTAACATTAAAAATACATATTTGTATATTGGTTTCCTGTACTACGCGTGATGTGTCCCATCATTGCCATTTGGACGTGTCCATTGAGAATGTTGCTGTTTTTTTTTAAAACTGTTTCCAAATACTTTGCATAATATCTCTAAAATAAATACCAAAGACGCCAGAATGTATAGAGTTATAAAAACAATATGGAGATTGATAATTAATTTCAGGTTAATGTTAATCATGCTTCTGTTGTTTTTTTTAAATAGCCAAATTTTAATAAGTGCAATAGATTTTTCTCTTCGCCAAGTAGAGCGTTGACGTAAACATAAAAAAAAACTGAACACGACCTAACTGTTTTCTTCGGATAATAATATTATGTATATATTGTATTTACTTGCTTTACTTTGTTACATTTACTTGCATTATTTTAGTGCCTATACTTGTATATTATGATTTAACCTTTGCGGTTCAATATAATAATTTCACGAATCTGTGTATTATACTCGTATGTAGGTAAATGTTTTATTGTTTGTGCCATGCTTTCCATCTCAATGTTAAATAATGATAATCAAAATGCACGTATCATACCAGTTATAATTATTATGTTTATAAATTACTGTTATACTTACACGACGTTAACAACTATTCTATGTAAAAACCCAATAGGAAATTAATAAATTAAATAAATAAATATTCAAAGTGGGTGCAGAAGACAATATTGTTCACGACAGAAATAAAACTGGGAACAAGAATGTTTCTACTGCCTTGGTACAGAGGAACCGTGGAACTTCTAATAAGATTGACCAGCAGAAGATAATAATTTCTGGGAAGTCACATGGCGACATATATTTTTTAGTGACTATTAGAAATGTTCTATATGTAAAAGATCTAAAATCAATATATTATGCCATGTGTAATACTTTACTTGAATATGCATCCTTAGGATGGGGCGGTTGTGCCAAAACAATTTTGGATCTCCTGGCAAAAGCGCAGAAATCCCTAATGAGAGTCATCCTTAAAAAACCCTTCAGGTACCCCAGTGATGAATTATTCAAAGAAATGCAAGTTCTTGATGTCAGACAACTGTACATCAGGAAAATTGTACTACACACTCATAAACAACGTCACCACTACCCGTCTATCGATCACTATCACGACACCAGACACTCAAGAAGTAATCCAATAGTTTCAACAAAAACCATGACATCCCTTGCTCAAAGACAATTCTCATACTTGGGACCAAAATTGTTCAACATAATACCCGATACATGGAAAATGAAAAGTCCAAACGTCCTGCGTAAACTGATCAATGTATGGCTTCTCGATTTAGGGAGGGTCAAAAGCGAACATATGCTCATTAAGATATGTACAATTTTAATAAAATCTTCATATGTAATTATTACTACTATACACTAAATTTAAAAAAATATATTCAATTTATTTTTTATAACTTATTGAAGTTTGTAAACCTCATTGTAATATTTTAATGATTGAAGAAGATAATATTAACACATCCCAAATGAACCACGAAACCGAAAAAAACAACAGAAATTAAAAAGATTTCAGTCGCATCTGGGACTCTGGGATTAAAATATTACAATGAGGTTTACAAACTTCAATAAGTTATAAAAAATAAATTGAATATTTCTTTCCAGACTTGTACAATAAGTCAATAGATGTCTCATATAAATAAAAATCGGGTAGGTATATCCGAGACTCTGTTCCGATTGCAATTGAGTTCTGGATGAAACTTTGCAATCATCATAAGGACAGCAGCCAATAATATGGGATTTATAAAAATGGAGGATAATATTAATAAATCTTGAACATGAAGTGTGATATCGGTGTAAATGGCGTAAATTGTACTGGTCTCATTAGTTAAGTTGGTTAAGGGGTTACCCCGGATAGGTAGAGGTCCTGGGTTTGAGTCCCAGATGCAACTAAAATTTTTTTAATGTCTGTTGTTTTTTCGGTTTCGTGGTACATTTGGGATGTGTTAATAATATCTTCTTCAATGATTAAAAAAAATGCATATCATATTTTAATCTTGTACACTTTAAACTTTTAAACTTTTATACTTTATACTTTTAACTGTTACATCTCATATGTTATTCATTTTTACTCTACACTAAATTTTTAAAAAAATGCATATCAAACATTAATCTTTTATTTTTTATACTTTTATACTTTATATTTTAAACTTGTACATCTCAATTGTAATTCATTATTAATCTACACCAATTTACAAAATGCTGATCATACTTTAGTTTTTTATACTTTAAACTTTTATTCTTTTTACTTTCAAATTTTACATCTCATATGTAATTCATTCTTTCCCTACAGTAAATTTATAAAAGGCATATCATACTTTAATCTTTAATACTTTAAGCTTCTATACTTTATACTTAAACTTTTACATCTCATACGTAATTCATTAATACTCTACATTAAATTAAAAAAATGTATATCATACTTTAAACTGTTATACTTTATACTTATTTAAACTATTATATCACATATGTAATTCATTATTACTCTACAATACAGTACATTAAATTAAAAAAAAAAACACAATTATTTTATTTTTTTCTTCTTAAATTTTCTTTATGGATTCTTTTATATTCTCTCATGTATATGTATATTAATATGAACTAAACTTATCAATCTGACTGTCCTAAAACGGGATTTGTTCCTAGTTGGACAGTCAAAGCCTTCTTAAATATTTCTGTAAAATAATGTGTGTTTCAAATAAATATTATTATTATTATTAGTAGAATTTTTCGCAAATCCATTGTTATAAAGATTATCAAAAGGATAAAAAGTACTATAATAAGGTTTTTGGTGAACAATTGAGTCCAATTTATAAATGGATTCACGATTAACCATAAAATACATTTTAAAATATGTATACATTTATAGGAATTAAAATTTTATTCGATTTTTCTTATATGTTTACTAAATATCCACTTTTACCTTTTCTTTCAACATGCTATTATATGTTATTTTTAAAATGCTTCTGTTTCTATTTCTAATTGTACTATTTTAATTCTTTACATCTAGATATACAACAATTTATATACAACAAAATTCGACTACCATAATACGGGCATGTGCCTAATTTGGTAGTTGAAAAAATGAAAAAAATATGTAAACTCTGTACCAATCTTATAAATTGATTAAGTAATAAATAAATGTTTTCAGAGTTGTACACTCTTTTTAGAGAATGCATCCATCTTGAATCTTTTGAAAATTCCATTTTTAATCTCTGCAGAATGTGAACTATTTTCGAAAGAGTATCCATTTATAATTAAAATTTCAGATGCTCATTGATCATGTTGAATAATTTGTACATTAAATAATATGCAATGAATTGTACCTGTCCCCACTTGAACTCTTACTCTGTAAAAACTGTAACTGTAACTCTGTAAAAAATAAATATGGTATTAATTTTACACTCGTGAGCAATGGACAATGACTTAATTGTAGTATAATATGTCGGTGACATATTATTAACCGTGCTAATTAAAAATGCCGTGAGTGAATTAGTTCTTCTCCAATGGTGAGATAATATATTACGATTCCGTTGACAGTTAGTCTTTTTTGGAAACCTAAAACCTGTAAATATCTGTTTAGTCTCGTCCTGGCTCCCAGAAAGGCAACTAGGTATAAAGAAATTATTGAATACTTACTTAAATATCCGAATAGGTACATTTTTATTTTCACGATCGATTTTGTACACTTAATTTTACCCTTTTGATGGTTTAATTATTTATTTGCTAGTTAGGAATGTGTGTTGTGCATTGTGTGGACTATCTGGACGAAGCAATTGACTTTGTGGGGCACTTGATGAAAGTATGCACGATGAGAATTGTGAATATCATTAACGATCAATATCATATTCACTTTCCTGAACATGATATTTTTTAAATAATCTTGACATGGATTTGAAAAAAAGGAAATGGATAAATCTGAACACATATATATTAAATTATTAATTATTTTTATTGTGATTTAAAAACCATATTTTAATATTTAATCATTGTAGAAAATAATATTAACATAACCTAAATGAAATATGAAAACGGAAAAAACAACAGATGCGACTAAAATCTTTTTATTTTCTCTCGTTTTTCCGTTTTCATGTTTCATTTAGGTTATGTTAATATTATTTTCTACAATGACTACATATATATTATGTTAGTTTGTGAATTTTTAGTATTAAATCCAAAAGTGAACAAAGACATTATGATTTATATCTGTTGTATAAAATAAATTATGATTAAATTTGTTTTTTTTTTTTTTTTCTAATTCATATACTCGTAAATGTCTAAAATGTTTTTGTCGCATGAACGCAATTTAGTCGGGACGCACTGTAATGAGAATCCATAAAACAACAAAACCGTCTATTTTTTGTATATTTGGTAAATAAACTTTAAATGTACACTGCACTGATATATATATTTAGGACTAAATGCCTAACCTAGAAATTTCTGAATGTGAAGACCTTGTCATAGTAATCAATCCCCATTTCAGTAAAAACAATTAAATTAAAGAACATATATATAGACATATGTTCTCTTTCAAGCGTAGTGTTTATTTGATCATTCATTATTACGGCTAAGTAATCTGTCTAGAAGTCTGTCGCTTTTTTCAATGAAAAAATCGATTGACTAATATTTAACGGCCTTGCTTTTAATTGAGAAAATATTAAGACATCAATTAATATTTTCACAATTATCAGCTTTTCATTCTATGCTTAATAGATAAGTTAATGTACCTCTTTTAAATAATAATTTTAACAAAGAATTATATATAATTAAGCAGATTGCATCGAATAACGTGTATAGTAATAAATTAATAAATAATATATTAAACGAAAAGTTTTAAAAAAGAAGTTAAATCTTATGTATATCCACAAATAAATAATGTTAGTAAACAGTGAAGAAAAATATTATTTTTAAATAATAATACCCCAAATTTAATAATTAAAAACTTGACAAATACTATTCAACCAGCTTTTTATACTAATAATAAATTCTAAAAATATGTATTTTAAATAACAAAGATAATATTTTGAAAAAGTCGGAGGTATATAAATCGACTGCAACTATTTTTTCATAGGAAAGACTTTTAGAAATTTCAGCGTTAGAGTTAAGGAACACTTAAGGTGTTTAAATAATAACAATTGTTCTGAATTTGCAAATTTTATTTTAGAAACCAATCATTCATGTTCGATTACTAACTTACCTACTTTAATCAGTTTATGTTTATAATTTTCATATTCTTAAATTATCGTGTTCTAATTTTTATCGTTTGTCTATACTTGAAATTATTTTTTAGTATTCATATATTCCTGATGACAGCATTGCTGTCGAAACATGTTGACATATTTATGTATTTTTATAAAGTGGTGAAAACAAAGTACATTTTTAATTAATTAATTATTAAGACATATTTTAGGATATTCAATTTTGTTATTGCAGGTGGAGTTTTTTTGCTGTTCATGTCTCTTTTCTCAGACCGAAAGCATCTAACTAAAGTCCCCTGTGAATCAGCATCATATTTATACATATCAGTGGCGTGCAGTCTATAAAGGCTCAAAAGCTGAGCTTACCTTAGGAAAGTCACTCGGGGACTTTTCACTTTGATGAGTTTAAAAAAGTCAATTGAGTAGGAATATACATCGGTTAGCAACTTTTACTCTTTTTTATCAATCTGACCACGATCATCAACAGAATTTATCAATAAACGGCCCTTTTCAGGTAAAAAATTAAAATCTTAATATATCATTAATAAAATAACCCTAAACTGTCCCTTTGACTTTTGTTCTGTCTTTTTATGTTTTCCAATTATGTACATATTTCAAAACTTACTTCTACTACTTGTTAATGCATATTTCATAAATTCTCCTTTTCCGTACTTTTTTTTAATATAGTTATCTATTATTAATAAAAATGTGAATAACCGTCTTATTGAGACCACGATAAATAAATCAATACATATTCAATGTTTTGCAATTACAATCAAGAAAGACTGCAGCCTACCCTCGGTCAAAGAGCAATGCATACTATAGACATATATATAAGCAATATACATTTAGATGGAAAGCGTTTCATGAATAAATTGGAATATTTGTATAGTTTTCATGAGGGTACCTATTAGAAACTATGGAAAGTAATTTTAAATGAGATCAAAACCACATCAGGTACAATTAGGATTTCACTTTGATGTGAAATTATTAAGTCCTGGTGTGTCTGTATGTATGTATATGAGCTACCTTTTTTCACAATTTGTTTTTCAAAATCATTTTCATTATATTATAAGTTTACTCCAGAAGACTCCTATACATATATAAGTGACGCGCATCACGCCACCAGGTGGCTTGATCATTGTCTAGTGACGAAAAATATCTTCAAGCAGGTTCTAGATATGAAAATATACTACGACGTGGACTGGACTGATCATCGGCCAATCGAGCTGATCCTACAGACGGACGGAATACCAACAACCGAAATATTTACATGTATGAAAACCGACCCGGCAAAATGGAATCCTAAAAATGCACGCGATATCCAAAGGTATAATATAAATTCACAAGTATTTCTACAAAAAATACAACAAGATTTCATATGGTACGAGGGAAGTGGCAATCCTGCAAGTGCGAACATTGATGCTCTATACACACATATAGTGGACGCACTTCGAAATGCTGCGATTTCAGCATTTAGCAGTCGTAAACATAATTCACCACAATACAAACAAATATGCGGATGGAACGATTTTTTTGCACAAAAATTCGCAGAATCTAGACAAGCAATGATGATTTAGATTGAGAATGGCAGACCTCACGCAGGCCCCATCGCGGAAGAAAGAAAGTTAAAGCGTGCAGCATTCAAACTAGCCCTGAAAAAATGTCATAGAGAATCACAACAAATTAAATGGAGAAACGAACGCTAAATCAATCGCAAACATTTTTGCAGAACATTTCTCAACCTCTAATCCGACCTCTCTGATCTCCTCAAGTGAATCACCATCTAATCATTCCACAAATGAAGACAGCACCATCTCAATCACAATAGACACGATTAACACCGCCATGAGATACATAAAAACTGAGAAGTCAGCAGGCCATGACGGACTGAGTTTTGAACACGTTAAACATGCAGGAGGACCAATTTTACAGCTGCTGGCGAGGCTATTTACTGATATTTTGAAGAATGGATACTTACCAAATAATATGACAAGAACTATAATAACACCCATTCTCAAATCTAAATCGTCGGACTCAACCGCCCAGGACAGCTATAGACCGATCTCAATTGCTACTGCCGTCGCAAGATTATTCGAACGTTTACTACTGGATCGAGTCAGACCCAGCATGAAAACTAATGACAACCAAATGAGTTTCAAAAAGCAGGCCTCTACCGATGCAGCCATATTTACAGTGAAAAAAACACTAGAATACTATAGAAATAAGAAAACCACCTCATACGCATGTTTCCTTGACCTAAGTAAGGCCTTCGAAAGGGTTTCTCACGCGCTGTTATGGGCTAAACTCGGGGATAGAGGCATATCATCGGAGGTAATACACATCCTCGACTTGCTGCACAGACAGCAGGAAAACCTAGTAAGGTGGAAAGATGGTCTTTCCGAACCTTTCCTCCTAAAGAGCGGCGTCAGACAGGGTGGATGCATGTCCCCGATATTGTTCAACCTTTACATGGACGAACTAACTGAAAGGCTAAACAATTCAAGGGTGGGCTGCTACATCGGAGGACAGTGTCTGAACAACATCAGTTATGCGGACGACATGGTATTGATGGCACCGTCTATAAGAGGGCTGCCCATTCTTCTGAAGATCTGCGAAGAGTTTGCTGAAGAAACAAACATGTCTTATAACCCCAATAAAACAGCTCTGTTGGTCATAAGATATAGACAAGGACCGACTAGTATTCCTGCAGCTACCCTGAATGGTGTGATCCTGAAGGTGACTGAAGAAACGAAATACCTAGGACATATAATCACCAGTACTCTGATGGATGATGATGACATTGATAGGCAAAGACGAGCTCTCAGCGTAAAATCGAATATGCTCAGTAGAAGATTTCGTCTTTGTAGTACCGCTGTGAAAAGGACTCTTTTCCTTACCTTCTGCGCAACGTTGTGCACCTGCGAACTCTGGGCAAACTACAAAAAGAGTAGTATGGAAAAACTTCGTGTGCAGTATAATAACGCCTTCCGCATAATGTTTGACCTCCACAGATACTGCAGCGCTTCCAGTATGTTCACGGAAGGGCGAGTTTCCGGTTTCGCAGCCCTTATAAGATCCAGGGTGGCTGGAATGAGGGAAAGAATAAACAGCTCCAGGAATATCCTCATCATGGAAGCCCGCCTCAGTCCAGCCTCCAGCATCGACGCATACTGGAGAAATATATTGTCCCCTCATAATATAAATGCCGCAGCACCTTAAAGGATTTATTTTCATATACTTATTTAGTTAAATTCTTCTTTATTTATTTTAATTTTTGTTTTATGTTGTGATGTATCACCATACTACTGTCTTATAATTTTTGTATATTTTTCTATAACTATTGCATGTATATTTTATATGGAATGTGTGGGACTGCACTAACCTCCCCAAATATCGGAATAAACATTTATTATTATTATTATTATTATTATTATTATTATTATTATTATTATTATTATTATTATTATTATTATTATTATTATTATTATTATTTTTATTATTATTATTATTATTATTATTATTATTATTATTATTATTATTATTATTATTATTATTATTATTATTATTATTATTATTATTATTATTATTATTATTATTGTTATTATTATTATTATTATTATTATTATTATTATTATTATTATTATTATTATTATTATTATTATTATTATTATTATTATTATTATTATTATTATTATTATTATTATTATTATTATTATTATTATTATTATTATTATTATTATTATTATTGTTATTATTATTATTATTATTATTATTATTATTATTATTATTATTATTATTATTATTATTATTATTATTATTATTATTATTATTATTATTATTATTATTATTATTATTATTATTATTATTATTATTATTATTATTATTATTATTATTATTTTTATTAGTATTATTATTATTATTATTGTTATTATTATTATTATTATTATCATCATTATTATATTATTATTATTATTATTATTATTATTATTATTATTATTATTATTATTGTTATTATTATTATTAGTATTATTATTATTATTATTATTATTATTGTTATTATTATTATTAGTATTATTATTATTATTATTATAAGTGAAAAGACAAAGCTGCAATACTGTTTCTTGTAAAACCCTCAAATGGTTATACCGAATAAAGAATTGACAGTAACAGGACAATCAACTGATGGTCTATAATAATTCAGCCAATGTGGTTTTACATTATGTACTGCAATCGTACAACCAGTGATGACCTTAAGTAATATTACCCCCCCATATAGATGTCCTGATAATAATAGATTTTTAATATGTTTCTTTCAACACGTATAATTACTTAAATGAATTACTTTACAATAATATGCGATCTAACAAACCTTTCATTACTCTGGGTAAAATTAGATTTTTTGGAGTTTTTTTTTAGTATAATTACACGCTAAACATGTGGAAAAGTAATGTTTGTTTGTTTAAGTTTTAAATAAGCAATGGCAACCTTTTTAATAAGTTATTATGTAGGTATGTCTGCGTAACGGCCATTACTTTGGATATCTTCAAAATTACCAAATTTGTCGCAACTTTTCTTATTATTTTCGAGTAACATAAAATCAGTTGACAGTTTCCAGCCGACCCAAGGCTGTTTGCAATAATTTTTGGCACTTAGCTGAGCTGTTAAATTTTTTCGCCGAGGATCAGCTGAAAGACGAGAACTCGCCCTAGTGGAACGGCGATGGGGGAATTGATTGAACGTGTCGTCCCCTAAGTGAACCAATTATTCACACGAGATTGCTGCGTATTCCAGAATCGCACGTAAATCGAACTTGTGAATATGGGGGGCAAGGCCTGTGAATTTAGCACCGCCTCCTCGTATTCTGTTGCTTTATATATTCGAAAATTAACATCTTACATACTTATTGATATAAATGACTTGATTTAGAATGTCCCACTGATGTATGTTACTTCGTTTATTCAATAATTAAAATCTTAACTACCAGCTATCTACGCAAATCATTATGTTTATTACGCCATACAGTAGATTTACAATCTTACGTACCTGCTTAAGGCCTCGCATTAATTTCTAGAGAATTTAGATTTACGTAAGAGGTCTGTCTAGCATCGGCTCTGAATCCCGACTGACCGCTGTTGCAACGCAGATATGCTCATTCGAAAGATAGAAAGAGCGCGCCAATATGAAGAGCATTTAGAATAAATGGGCGTAAGTGATAATTCTAAAAAATATTAATAAAACACGACATATTTAAGATAGATCAAAAATCTCTAGACGAATATCTTAAGTAGCATTTAAAAAAAACTGTGAATTTTTCAAACATATAACATGTTAAATAACAGAACAAACCGTTTTTTTGAGATTTTTTTCTATCGAGGGAATTTCATATAATTACATTTTCAGCCCGTTGACTGATTAGAGATTATCTTCAAAAATAAAAACATTTTTTTTCATGAGTGCATGAAACCTCCAGTTTTTGGGATATTTGTAATATATCCATAGAAATTCTGTTTTGACGAGTCTTAAAAGACATTTTATAATGAAATTCTCATTAATTTAACCACGCAAAACGAATATAAAAATATTATACACCTGCCTCACTACACACAGTGCATAATGATACACTAGTGTGTAGTGATTTTTTTTTCATTCGGTGTGCCTTGGTTGTATATTGTAAAGTGCAGCAAATCTCATCAAATTATTACTTCTTCTTCAGGTGGCGGTGTGACCAGAAAGTTATTTTTCTGTAAACGTGGTTTAATGTTAGTAAATTGCCTAGAACAAGAAATGGATTGATCGTGTTCTCTACTCGGTGACCTAGAAAAATGAAAAGGCAATGCGTTACCCACTTATTTAGATGTAATAAAGTATAATTTGTGATTCTGAAATTAGAAATGATTTGTTGTGGCTTTCCTTGGATGAAAAACATTCTTCCGCGTAAGAAATAGATATTTAAAATATTTGCAACTGATTTTCAAAAGTTTTGGAAAAAATCCTCTCTTCCTATTATATCTCAACATCAAACTGTAAATAGACTGACCCAGTAATATAATAAGTACCTACATGAATGATTACATCATTTTCCATGTTCTTCCATATGACTGCCACTCTAAAAATCTGGTACTACAGGGATATTGCATATGGCGTGAGGGTCACGATGATCAGCAATTACCGGATGACTATGGAAAAAAAGTATATAAAATTTTACTTGTGATTTTACCCTTTTCAAAAAAAAAAGTTACAAATTTACACACAAGCACTTGTTGTTAGATGATTGATGACAAATGAGGCTTATTTAAATAGTATTTAATTTATTTCCGGTATGGGTATTAAAGATTTAACAAAATATGAAAAAAACTTTCTCTGAATAGACGGTCATGTTTGTGGTTAAAAGTTATTAATTATGTTAATACGATCGACATTTAAGTTAAGTAACGTTTTTTGGTGATGTTATACGACAGCGGGGGTTCGTGGCCATATCATTGGGAGTTCAATCGGAGATTAAAAAAGGAAAAAAAATACCTCATCTAACTAGAGATATACATATGCTTTTCCCTAGATCTAAGGGAATTTCATCACATCTCTGCACTAAAGATTAGCGACCCAGCAACAAGATATAATTTGGTGATTTATTATTTCTAGATTTAAACGAATTTCATCACATCTTTACACTAAAGATTAGCGACCCAGCAACAAGATATAATTTGGCAATTTATTAAAACGGCTTTGAATAATGCATATAATATCACAGATTAGAAAAAAATACCTCATCTAACTAGAGATATACATATGTTTTTCCCTAGATCTAAAGGAATTTCATCACATCTTTGCACTAAAGATTAGCGACCCAGCAACAAGATATAATTTGGCAATTTATTAAAACGGCTTTGAATAATGCATATAAATAATATCACAGATTAGAAAAACATAATTTGCATTTTATCATTTGTCTATACATGAAATTATTATTTTTTAGTATTCTGTATATTCCTGACGAGGAAAGCATCGTTTTGGAAACATGTTGATAGGTACGAGTACATATTAATTAAGTGGTGACTTCAAAGTGATATTTAATTCATTTTTTATTTTTTAAAAAAATGTTTCAAAATTGTAAATCACTATTCACGGAAGAAACTAGTGGTTTTTTTTTAATGAACTGTCGAATCTTTAATAATTAAATTAGAGTGGGTTGTTTCGAGAAGCTCGAAGGATTCCTCAAAATTACAAAGTTAATGTTCAAGTTCTGTTATTACACACACCGCGAAATAACTGGCCCGTAATTTAACAATAATAGAACTTGAATACAACTTTTACAGAGCATTACATTAACTTTGAAATTTTGACGAAACGTTGAAATTCCCAGAAATAACCCGCCTTAATGACATCTTAAAACATGGTTCACTATACGTACAAATTTGGTGTTCCCATAGGCGCTGCGCACTCGGACATCAACAGATTTCCAAGGTTTGCACGCTTCCATGGTTTGCCGCAGATGCGCAACGAACATATATTTTGTACGTCTCAAGAATTCTGTGCTGAATTCATATGTCACGTATGGAAAACATTTCGGACTTGCTCTCGGGCAGTATTAATACAGACGTGTGATTTTTTTGCACGGAATTTGATACAAGTTTTTCTAATCTTATTTTATAGAGATTTACTGTACAAACGCGCTTTAAGGAAAACTGCCATCGTTATATGATCAACAGTTGCGAAACTTGTTAATTATAATATTATAGATACGCGTACAACGTAACATAAAAGTAGCGTTCCCGCTAGTCTGAAATACACTCATCACGTATTCTGTTTCTAGATCCATAATCTTCAAAGTAGGTTGAAAATAATCCTAGCCTATAAAAGTAAAACTTAGAAGCAACCTGCCATAGAGTATGTACCATGATTATATCTGTATCGGATTACGTACTAAGGATACCTACGGTATATACAAAGGACGTGTATTTATTTATATTTTTTTATAAGTGCCTATATTCGAGGAGTCGAGAGTCATTTGAGTTTGAAAAAATCTCTCAATATACTTGTCTACATGTTACGTTTTTGGGTAATTTTGGTATTTCAATGGTGTATTTTTCACGTTACCTACATTTTTGCAGCACCATTTCTTTTCGTGTTCAATGTACCTTCACGACTTTATGATAATGTTGATTGTCAGCGACAAATCGATGGAGCGATAGAGGTGAAAATAAAACCACTTTGCGTCATAGTGCAAAGATAGTCACAACTTGAATGACACCACGAAAATCTGATAATTATGTGTTTTAAGGAATTTTCATGAATCTAAGAATTTTTTACAAAACTTAGGTATATTTATTTTCCGGTTAAGTATAAGTTTCTAGGTTGTTTAAAAACAATTCAAAAACCGGAGATTTTATGAAATTCAGTTGATGAACATTTTTCTGTGGTGCATATACGTTTTTTTTTTATCTCTCACCACCTCCTCGGAGGAGATGACGAATAATTTTTAACCGCAACAAATTATTTATGCTATTACTCGGAATCTAGGGAATTGATGAGGAAATTTAGCTTCGTTTCCCGACAAAAAAAAAACTCCACATCACTGATTTTGGTTTTATTAAAATTATAATGATAATAAAGTTTTAATGATTGAGAATTATTTTGTACAAACCGCTATTTAATAAATACATATTTTCTAATTATTCTATGCTTAGCTCATTTTTTTGTATTCTTTGTATCTCGACGAGGGAACCACTGCATTCGAAATATGCTGTTATTTATTTATTGAGTAGTGGTTTATATAAAATAACTCTTAATCATTTAAATGAAAATTATGCCACAAAGTGATTTTACCTAAATTGAAAACGTTATAATATTAGTAATTGAATAATTTGTATAGCGCCGTTTTTGTGTGAAATCACCTCAATAGAACTGTAAATTATATTCTTGATATTATATTATTTAAAATTCACGTCAGCGATAAAACTCAATACCTATCAGCCAATGTTCATGATTCGTTATGGTTTTGAGTTAAAGTTTTTTATTCAATTTTTTGTAATAACTTATTGAAGTTCATAAATAACCCTCATTGTAATACATATAGCTTTCTTGCCATTTTCATCTATTATTTATTCTTTTTTGGCTAAGTAATTATCGCAACGTAACATATTAACTTCTGCTTTCTCGATTTTTTTAAATATATCGATTTCCTACTAACAAAAACTTCTTTTATTTGCCGCTGTTCTAAAAATGTTATTATAGAATGCACCCGAATTGTTTCAATTTTCCTAGGTAAGTAACTTATAATAGCCAAGAATGAAATTTTGATTCTCTTCCTCATTACTGTCTTCTTTGAAAACACTTCTGTAGTAGTCGTTCCTATCACCGTTATAAAATATGATTAAATTCGTTAATGTTGCCCAAATTACGATGCTCTTTTTTTCAAGTTCAAATATTTGAAAGACTTTTATAATTATTATGCAAATCATAGAAAAATTAGTTGGTTTTGAAAGTTTTTCTCATTAAAAATTACTCCATTTGTCTCTAAACTAATATGGTCGTGACTGAACAGTAGGCGTACTTTGTACTCACTCCATTTGACCTGGGAATAATTAATCTCGGTTATATGTCATGTGCGGTGAATACAGCTTTCGGTGCACTTTCGAGTTTTTTTAAAGCGCTTCCAAAATTCTGTGTACAAGTGCTTTTACAGGAACTCGTATATTACGAATTTAATCAATATTTTTGCAGTGTTTGTATTCCATCCCTTGAAATAATTTTGAAATATTGATTGCGTTAATATGCAATTCCGCGAAAAAAAATTATTCGTTATATATGAACGTAATGATGTATTCATAAACGCTGAATATTGCTGTATTTCCTGAATAATGTTTATTATTTTATTCGGTTTCGAAAATTGTAAATTTCCGGCATTAGGCGAGCGAAAGTAATCGATATTTATTAAACTTAGTGTAATGGCATTGCTTTCAAAAGCCCCCTTTGATTTGTTCAAAATCAGGGAGCCCGTTGTCTCTTTTTTGCATGGTTTTTGTATTTTGGAGTTTTGTTTGAGGTTTTTTTCCGATGTTCTTGTTGTCTTTGTAAAACGTATTGGGTTAAATTTGCCTTTAATACTCTTTACGATTTATAATAGAAAGTGAAGCTTTCCTTGAGTGACATGGTGTATTTGCGTTTAATCGTCTTTATAGTTTATAACAGAAACTTAAGCTTACCTTAAGTGACATGGTATATTTACGTTTAATCGTCTTGATAATTTATGACAAAGTTATTTTTGGTTTTCACTTTAAAACATTCGTCAGAGATGACGTTCTTACCATTTTTTATGAAGTCAGTTTTCATAATTTAAAGTCCGCTGAAATTCTCCAAATCTATGGCCGATCGGTTTTGAGGTTAGAATGTTAAATGTCAAAACAAGGATGAGCTTTACCGTACATAATTATATATTCCAATCATAGTAAACCATAATTATACATACGTAATAAAATAATGCACCTATTTAAAACTTTAAATCAGAGAATAATGAAACTATTTACCATTAACATTATCATAATATCCGTATTTATAATTGCTTTGCCCATAAATACACTTATTTGTTTGATTAATAGTTTTTTTTTTATATTCAATTATAAAGCTTAATTTTACCCAAATTAAGTTAAAATTTCGCCAAAATTAAAATACAAAACAAAATCGAACAAAAAAAATGTTCTTACAAATCCAAAACCAGAATAGCGCGGCCGGTACCCATGGTGTCAGATGTTCCGATTGCCATAGTACCAACATAACAGGGTGTTTTTATGAGATAGTTTTGTATTCACCTTTAAATAAGGATTAAAAATTCTGAGTTTAATTATATGATATATATAATATACCTTATGCATTCAGAATCGGCATTTACTGATCTGAATGATGGTTTTAAGCCGTAATACCTTTCACTGGAGTTCCACAATGTTATTGTGTTTAATTCGTAGTGCTCCACTTGAATGCAAATCATATTGAATAAAGTTAAGTTCTTAGAGAATTATACTTTTAATTATTGTAACCCTGTTTTGGCGTTCAAAACCGTTTTCAAACTCCGATTGGACCATATTGAGAAGACTTAATTATAAGTTTTTATTTACCCCTACCCAATTTTCATTACGGTGTTTGAAATGATTTAATAATAAGTATTATTCCGAGTGAATCGCGTTTTTACCAAAATAGCCGTTTTGAAAAAAAAATTGCGATAATTACAATTGTTTATTCGGTAAGGTACTTATAGTTGAAACCTGTTTTCCGCCTTCGAGGTTTTTCTTAATCGTTTTATAATGACAGATTCCTATTTGAGTCAATGAATTAAAAAGTATTAAATCCCTGAACTATTTTAAGGAATAATATTGTTTAGGTTTCGTGAAAATACCAAATGGAGAATATTACAGACAATGTTATTTTCTTTATAAACGTTATATTAGTTATATTATTTGTTAGTTTTTTTCTTTAGTTGTTCCAGTAAATTTAACCTATTACCCTATATTCTATACGTACGGAGATAATTTATTCTAAAATGTAAATATGTTAGTTGAAAGCCTCTGTAAGTAGTTTTAAGTTACTAGCTACATATCTAAGTTGTAAGTCGCTATCTATATAAGTCTTAAATGTAACTCACTAATTATATGTCTGAATTAGGTATTTTCTAGTTATAAATCTTAGCTGTAAGCCAATAGTAATAAATCTAAGATATAAATTATTAGATATAAGTCTACGTGATACGGTATAGATTAGATAAATTATGTTGTAAAGCGCCCTTGAGGTGATTTTCTCACGAAAATGGCGCTATAGAAATAATCCATTTATTATTATTATAAGCGTTAAGGCGTATTATTGTTACAGGACGTGTTATTCACTAAGAGATGTGCGAATTTTGAAACAGTGTTTTTTTATTACAGCATCGTATATAATTTTGAATCTAGCTGAAAGAGCCCTGTCCGCCGTAGATAACTTTATGGTCGACGTGGTCATTTTGTAATTCACATATGCCACTATTACTAATTTCAGGATTTCAAATTTTCCTTGTTAACTTTTATTAGTAACCAGTTATTTATTTCATTATCTCTCGGGAATTCCACAATTAATCAAGAAGTCTTTAAGGATATGGAAAAAGATAAGGAATCTTCCTTAAAAATAACGGGAATTGCACTCCTAAATCTGCTATTCTCTGTGTTTGCAAGTCAGCCTTGTCAGGCTTTAAGTTTCTTCCCATTAAAATCAATATTAAAAAAATATATGTTATCGTGTTGGATCATATTACATGGTACATAAACTTATACGTAGGTCGTTATTTTTCTTTTTGTTAAATTTAATATTTCTACACTAAACGTAATATTTATTTTTAAATACACTCGTTCTTCCTTCACTTTTCACACTTTCAGGAAATTTATTTAAATATTGGACAATTGGTTCACGTTTTGATAATTATGGACTACCCCTACTATAGGTACCTTCCGTATAAGAAAATGCGAAATAAGTTTTAATAGCATAATACTTGTAATATTTTGATATTCACGTGTGCCTTATTTATAGGTAGGTACTAGAAGCTGGATGGAATTGGGATGAATTACAAACATTTGTAAGTAGCATTTATTCAATACATATTATACCATGCACATTTTTTGTGTAAATCTGTACCCTTTTTAATTTTTTTTGTCGACTCCTAGCACCTTTTACTATTTTTCGCCCTGGCAACACGTTTCATCTGCACCTATGATAGATCCAGCTATGTACGCGGTGTTGATATTATCGTTCTTTTCACACACTGTTTAATTTAAAATATAGCTGGTGGTAAATTCCGAATTGCACGGAGGTGGAAGCGACATGGGGCGGTAGACGGTACTAGATGAGAACAATGATTAAGTGAGATATACCATGTTAAATTTGTACTTCGAAATAAACTACTTACTTCTACCTAGTTTTAGTACCTTATAAATAAACACTCAATTTCAGCGTTAACATCGTGTGGGTTCTTTTAATAGCGTGTGATTATATTTTACAATAATTCTAATAATATTACTGTCACACATAAGAACACACGAGACTTAACTCCATAATTTAGTAATTTTTTTTTTGTGAGGACTTCGGTGTTATTTTGCTGATTTTACTATTTTTATAAACTTAAAAAAAGCCTTCTACGTAGATACTAAAAAAGGCACAGAATTTTTTTGATAAAAATATAGAATGAAATATAAAGTTCGACTTGTTCGCTCCTCCGGTATAAAAAATAGACAGTTTGGTAGAATGATTTTTTTTAATTGAGATTTTTAAGTTCCTAAACATCGATTCTAGATATTTTTACCTATATTGTACAATCTTATAATGTCTTCTTGAAAACAAACATGTTTTGTTTAGCATCAGAAACAATGTCACTTACTGGCGTAGAATATTGGTGAATATTATGTTTATGAATTAGGGAGATTAAAATGAACATCATGACTCTGGAATACGATGCTCAGACTTGACAGGGAATAATCTCCTGTAGGTGTCGAAGCAAGAGGCGCCGCCTAATCTTGTTTGGGATAGACGCGTTGTTTTCCTTACAAAATATCAGATCTGTTACCCATAATGAACGCCATGAATACGTAATGAGCAATTTGTTTCCGCAGGGGGGGGGGGTCCCATTTATTGTCTCTTGCGGGTTCCGCGTCCTTAGAAATTTATCATCTCTGTTTATAAATTCCCTCAATAATTCTCCCGCGTTTGACAAAAATTGGAAATTAACTTGACATTTGGACGATGGAACATATATTTTTTAATTTATTCTGACGAAGCTTGAGCTAAGCGAAACCAGTTGGTAATTAAATAAAATATGTTAGTGGTTAAAAACTAGTTGTTTTTTTTTCTTTTAATAACATGTATAAAAAATTATCTCTCTAGTTTCATCGTAACGACTTGTTATTTAATACAGTGGAAAGTCATGGACAGCAAAATCATACCATCTTCCCTTAGCTCTTCTGAATCAAAAATATCAGCCTCTAGGCAGGATAAATTTGCGAGTACATTGTTTCAACTTTTTGTTCGCGCTGTTCGATGTTCTGAATATATATATGCCCTTATTCTCGACAAGGCATACAAGAAACATTACCTCTGTATTTTTATGATAATTGTGTATGTATGTATACGAGTATAAGCATTATCTAGTAAATAAAGGAGGGATATTATGTAAATCTACATACTACTGCATAAACACAATATGTTGTTTCCTCCATCATTCTGTGGTTTCACATATTATTAAATAAAACGAACACTTTGATTTAAACCACTAATTTATTTACCAACCGGTTTAGCTTGGTTCAAGGTTCGTCAGGATAAAATTTAAATTGGGTTTAAATTTTTAAATTGCTTGAGCCAAGCAAAACCGGTTGGTAAATAGATTAGTGGTTTACAATAAAGTCTTACCTTCATTAAACATTCCATTTTCATGTCAAACCAACATATTTGTTTTTAAATCCCATGACATTAAATAAATTAATCTACCACCCTGGAACGCGTAGCAAATACTCTAAAGGAATTTTATTAAATTAAATACAAAATTTCATTGTATTTTTATTTAAAAATTTTATTTACGATTTTAATCCAGCAGGAGTGGGTGGATGGTGCAATACCCAATCTGCCATATTACCTGAGGAATAGGTATAACAATTATATAAACAGAAAAAAAAACTAAATAACATTGATTGTCCATCAATCTTGATCATAATTGTGCATCATCTGCATCCATCGCCCATAGAGAGGAAAGTTGAGCCACTCGGATGCACCTACGACAATGATGTTGGTTTAATTCTGTATCCCACCCAGAATCTGGCTACCAGGTGGCGAAGTAAGGCGGGGAATGAGGGCACCCTCCGTTCTCTGAACATTGTAGAAGCAATGCAGAATTTTGGGAGGTGCCTGTATTATTGTAGCATACCCTCAGCTTGTTCCATTGCACTGCTGGGTGTTGTGTATACAGCTCAGATGTGTATAAGGTATGTCTAAAAAGCAGTTTCCTAATATCATCGCTACAGTTGTAGAACTGCCTTGAGAGCATTCCGACCCATATATTAATGACCCTTCTTTGTCGTTCATATATTCTACCTATTTCATATCTATCCCAGGTATTTAACCTTTGAGAAATTTAAAAAGGAATATCTTTAAATTAAACAAAGACTTTGTTTTAATCACTAATTTATGACCACACTGGGATTTAAACCCGCGATCCCTAGGTCCAGGGTTAAGGAGCTTAATACTCTTCCACATAAGTCATCAATATTTGTTTTGAACAAATTACGCAGATTATAAACTAAACCAAAATATTATTTAAGATTACTGTCGTAATAGTATACGAGTATATCCCTGTTCACAAGCAAATAAATTCGTAGTTATTTGAGTCGACTTCTGGGTTTATGGACTGGGACTAACTTATTATTATCAAGTACGTTACATAATTAAGTGACAAGGAAAAAGTATTGCAGGCATGAGCCTCCGTGTAGAATGTTTATTATTCCTCCCAATTAAATCCGTGAAAGTGAAGGTGTGAAGTGTGTAGAGATTGTGGAGGATCGTGGGGGAGGGAAGGAGATAGGGAGAGAGGTAAACTAACAACGGCGCGTCTGCCAGCTGAATGCTAAATGCGTGGCATTTGAATTAATTTATTTGGAGGGTGGATTTATGGCTTGCACGCAAGATAATACTATATTCTCCCCGCATTATTGTGCTCCATATTAAATAACAGTTAACTTAAAGGGATGTCGCGGAATAACAATATTTTCATTAATCATATGTACACCTATCTGACATCAAGCTGCTGAATGTATCCTTAAAGGCATATTCATTTTATTGCCCAAAAAATACATAATTCATTAGGCACAACCTTTAAAGAGATCAAGTGTCAAAATATTAAATCTTACAAAAAATATTAAAGTTTGGCTAAAAAAATAATTGAACCTGTTTTTACAAGTTTTAGTGCACTCATTTATAATATTCATTCAAAATCAGTATTTATAATTATTTCACGTATTTACATATTTAATGTAATACTGCTAAGTTTTCGATTTACAATTTTTTTTTGTAATGCACATTACAAAAAATATGCATGATGCAAAAAAAAACATGTTCGAAAATTGTTATTAAGATTTAAAAATGCGAAATATCTGTGAATTGAGTGTAATTTCGATGTTATTGTTAAATATGTTACTTTTTAAAACATGTGTTAAAATAGCACCTTAAAAAGGTATTTTTAATTTTAAACAATGAAGTATAAAATAAAAAAACTATTTTGTACCATAGAGTTTTTATTGATTGTTATTTATCTATTTCTAAGTATTTTAACAAAAACATATTGCGGTTGTTTGATTGTTGAAAATATTTGAAAATTTGTCAAAACTTTAGATACCGTTTTCTCACAATATGAGAATTGCATATATATATATTTTATTACAGTACAGGAGGTTCTAAGGGAAATAATTTCCTTCGAAGCCTATATCATCTTTGGGGATGCTGTGTGGAGGGTTTTTAAGGGGATAGGAAGGAGTAAACTCGAGTCTTGAAGAGACCCATTTTGTAGGAGGGAGGAAACACAGAGGCTGGCATGTCATTCCACAGCCGATCTGATCGATCACAAGAACGGATCGTAGAAGCGACCCGTTCTCATGTGACATATCATCTTTGGGGATGCTGTGTGGAGGGTTTTTAAGGGGATAGGAAGGAGTAAACTCGAGTCTTGAAGAGACCCATTTTGTAGGAGGGAGGAAACACAGAGGCTGGCATGTCATTCCACAGCCGATCTGATCGATCACAAGAACGGATCGTAGAAGCGACCCGTTCTCATGTGACAAATGTCAACCGTCTGGAAATGTTGGGCGCGCGTTTGGCATGTTTCCCGACAATGCACCGATGCTAGTTCCTCAAAGCATCTTCCATTAAAATACCGGTAGAACAAGAACAAAATTTCCACCTGACGTCTGTCCTCGAAAGATTGCAATCCGTTTTTTAAGATAGGCGAATCTATCAAATGGACCGCCCGTTTCTGGCCAGTCAAGGGTTTTTTTTAGATATATAGGGGCTCCCTACCAGAGGTGGCTATTAATTTCTAAGCTAAGTGGGGCGCACTTGCGATTTGTACAAAATTATGTACTATTAAAGTATATGCTGGCTCCGCCCAGCTTCTGACAGGTTAACTTTACTCTGGATTCGATAGAGTCCCCATACCTGTGCTGGTCACTTAAGGTTACACCAAACATATCATTGGAGGGCTTTTTGGGAAGACTGTTTCCATTAAAGGAGACTAGATTGTCATTTCGACCCCTTTTAGACGTGATCAGACATGATTAGATCTTTGAAACATTAAATTCGATGAGGTTATTCTTACCATTATCTGCTTCAAAGCCCTCCGAGCCGTTGGACTTTGTGTGCCCTTTGGGACTTGTAAAACAAAAGGTATCATAGATTGTACTAATAATAATTGGATGATTTGTAAAGCGCCGTTTTTGTGAAAAATCACCTCAAGGGCTGTACTGTCATCCGCGTAACAATGGATTGGTGCACATGTCAAGAGATCATTGATGTGCAAATAAAAACAATATTGGCGAAAGAACCGATCCCTGTAGGACGCCAGCATTTTTGAATGCGAGGAAGAGATGAAACCGTCAGCAACCGTTCGAACCGATCTCTCCCTTAAAAAGTCGACAATTCACGTACACAAGGATACGGGAAGCCCTTAAGAAGGTAGCTTGTGGCCTTAGAAAGGCTTTAGAAATGTCCACCTTCGAAATGAATGACCGCTTTTTTCCAACCAGACGGCACAGATTTACATTTCGGGGACATTTTAAAGAGCTTCGTCAAAATTTAAGCTATTTCTGCAGCACACCTCTGCAATACCAGGACAGGTAGTTTGTCAGGCCCACTAACTTTATTAATCTCAAGACCCCGTAAGACACGAAGTACATCCCAATGCCGGATCCTCAGCTTTTTCATATAGAAACCACAGTGAGGAACAAAAGCAGGCGAACAATGCACCCTGAGGTTATTCAGTCAATCAACGGCATCGGGAGTCGCTTGGTTCAGCACAGATGTATCATAGGGAAACTAATGAAGGGGACATTCTTCTACGATGTGTTCTGTTGTTTGAGTATGTCCACATTCACAAAGTTCGGAATTTAGGTCTCATTTATGCATCATACACGCAGAACGGCTCTGACCGCGCCGGATGGGGTTTCAAGAGGTTCACGTCTTCCGAGGGAGAGTAACCACATGGCTCGGTAGTTAAAAATAGGTCTAACAGATTGGAGGGGTGAGTCTAGACATTGGGAATCCTTGTAGCCTCCTGAACAAGTTGCTCCAATCCATGGCAAAGGGCATATTTCTTTTGAATTCAATTTATCTGTCAATAACGATTATTTTTTGTGCTCGTACCTACACGTACCATATACTTTTTTTATTTTAAAACTTCTACTAATACAATAATAACGTTGCATATATTGTGATTATTGTCATATTTTGTTTATTTTTTCGTTTGCACTTTACATTTTTTTTCTATTGTAACATTATTTATTATTTTTAAAATATTAATACCTTATATTTACATTTGATATACTCCCACTTGCAGTGGTGCTTATTATCAACATTTTCTTACCCTAAACCCTGGAAAATATTTTATTTTATATACATAAACTTTCATGCTGGAAAACCGAAAACGGGCGACACCTACCGCCTTGTAACGCTTTTGATCGCAATAAAACTACAGTTTAGTGTTGTTTGATTCAGAAACGCGTTTCATATAAAACCCGCTAGATGGTAGTTAAAAACGGGCCGTTTACGTTATACTTGATTTCACTTGATTGGATCGATCCCAAAGAATAAATAACCATTGGAGTTAACTTGTTTAAATAAACAAAGAAAACTTAGATAATTTATTACCAAAAGGGTCACACGAATTAAAAGTTCATCAACCGATAGAATAAACATTGTATTTAGAGGGCAAACGGGACTTGAGGTCATTAACAATAATCATAACACAAGTTTCAAGGTCAGGATTTGTGGGGGCCAATAACCATCGATAACGAGAGAAAAAATAAAATATACACAACAATCTAGATTACAAATAAAAAAAACTGGAAAGTGATTGACTGGTTAGATCTTGGACAGGGAGAGAGTAGGTATGAATCAAATCAAACAGAAAAACGCGTCATGTGCAGTCCACGCGAAAAAACGATGAATTAGAGAAAATATTTGAAAGATAATTAGTTTCGGCAGATGAAAAAAAAGGAGATACAAGGTTAATACAGTACGAAAATTTCGGCAAAACTAAGAGTCGATTCAGGCGGAACGAATGCATATTTGGAAAGCAATTTTCTAATTTCAGAAACGTAAATATTCATACTGAAGCAAAACTAGAGCGTTTATAGACGATTTAAGATATGGATCGAGAAAATTCTGAGAACAAAACGATATAGACGAACGACATACCGATCGATTATAAAATTTAAACTGAAGGAATTCATTAGCGATGTTAAGATATATGGATTACTAGTTTGAGGATCATTTTGTCATGCTTTCGGGATTGGCCATACCACTTATTTACATAAGAGTCGAGAGTGTCAGTATAAGTGGAGTGACTAACATGGAACTTGAGTCATTAGACGTAATTAGGAACAGTTATATTAACACGTGAAGATAGGAGATGTTTACTTTAAGAAAACTCATAAAAACTAATCGGTTTTGAATTAACTTTGATTAACGATGGGTTTTTGTAAAAGTAACTATTATTACCTGAAGCATGCCCTATAGCAGCTTTTCATGAGTGGAATGTAATACGAATAAAATTGCATTCGATGAATTTGAGATCATGGGAAAATTGGTGTGAGAGGAAAAGTCCTACCTTATACTCATATAATTGGAATATGTTGGTGGTTTTCTTTCACACACTGTACAATTGTTGAAGATCCGATGATTTGGTGCGACACGATGCGAATTTGCGACACGAGAAATATTATGATATGTTCACACAATGACAGCCATATTTCAACTAACTATGTTACAATTTTTACAACAGAGGGCTTCACTCAAGGTAGGTAGGACCTTGTGGGAAGGGCAATGGATAATGGAAACAATATTTAGAAGGAAATTGGAAAATGGAATATTCTAAAAACTGTTTCAACACTAAACATTCCGCCCGCCTTGAGGAAATACACGAATTTTCTCAATAATTGTAAATCGACGATATGACAGAAGAAAATAAACAAAAGTATAAAATAAAAACAAAATTAAAAACTAGACTTAACGTAACGAAAACTAAATAAGATATTAAATAAAACTAAAGTTAGTCTATAGGTAAGCGATATAGTTTCACCACGGGACGTTTGAACACTCCCTGTGGCGTACGAACAAAGACACGAACTACATCAACGCCGAGAAATAATTCCACAACCCGTCCAATTGGCCATTGCAATGGCTTTGCTTGCGAGTGATCAATCATCACCAGATCGTCGACTTTCAAATTAGGAGATGGTGACGCCCACTTGTTCCGCTGTTGAAGAGTATGCAGATATAAGATTTGTTAATATCATCCTCCATTTTTATAAATCTCAATAGCCAATAATATGAGATATTCCCAAACAAGATGTCAATTGCCGATGGCAAGTAGAACGTTGGATCTCCCAATTTGAGATTTTTAATGTGTTGACAGGACGAAACCGTGTTTTAATTGAGCCATTGGAATGTATTGCAGGAATGCTACCAATACCCAGCACCGACAATGAGTGCTTCCTTAAACGAGGCAAACCAAGACGTTTGACATATTCCTCCGAGATAAAGTTAGCTTGGTTTGCACTGTCTAAGAGTAGTCTGGTTTTTTGAAAGACGCCATTTTTATCCAATATTTCGACATAAGCTGTGGACAATAAAACCGATTTGTTATTTTTATTGTAAAACGATGTCAATGCAAGTGGTTCCGAACTTTCTGTATGTTCTGCATTTTCCGCCACTTTCCTCGGAAAATGCAATAAAGAATGATATCTGTATCTATCTAATTTGGGAGGCGGGTATGGGTACCGCCGCCCCGGGAACCATTTTTTTGGATGACCAACACCTCTGCCATAGGTCATCCCAAGTGGTTCGCTACGTTTGGTGACTTAGCAGGGGTGCCCGGGTTCATGGGGTAAGGTTTGTCCAGGTCTTGGCAGCGGATGCGTTGGCCTACCTACTGCGTGGTGGGTCGGATCGGGAGAGAATGGTTGAGGGAGACCCTTTACAACTGGCTACCGTTGTCCAGGCCGCTCGATAGTACAGGGGCCCGACCCTCAGGCTCACGACTGAGGGTGGGCTGCCCCACCAGCGAGTGTAAAAACCCCGCCGCTGCTGTTGTGCCGATTCGTGACCGGAGGGGACCCAGCGGTAGCGTTTGGGGCGCATTGGGAGCCCTTCCCAGCCAGACTCTCCCAACCATAGCCTTGCACCGCAGTCGGTGGGATGGATTCATACGTCCGTCAGTCCTGGATACCCTGACCCCCAGCTTCCTACCCACCCTTTATACCTAATCCTTCCCTTGCTTTCCCTTTCCTATAAAACCCCCAAAAATAATTTTAAAAAAACATGGAATCACAAAACAATAATAACATCATTACAACGGCGAGTAGTAGGCGTCCCCGGTGCAGGCCAAAAATGTTGGTAAATTTTACCAACATTCGAGGCCTGCACAAAAATTTAAATTCTGTCCATCATCACCTTCAATCCCAACGCCCAAACCTTTTATTCCTCTCCGAAACGCAGATAGCTGAGCCTCCTGACGCCTCCTATCTGGACTGCCCGGGCTTCACCCTCGTAGGCAAGTTCAGACCAAAAGGAGGTGTTTGTTTGTATAGCCGAGCTGACGTCAACTGTGTGCGACTGTTGAGTCTGGAAAATTCCAGATTTGACGTAATGTGGGTGCGCGTCAGTCTTGCCAGTACGGTAAGATTTTATGCGTGTTTGTACCGCTCACCAAACCTCAGCGAATCAGACTCATCCGAGCTATTTAAACATTTGAGCGAAACTATTGATGACCTCTTACCCCGCTACCCTTCGGCCGAGTTTGTTGTTCTGGGGGACTTCAATGTTCATAATGAACCGTGGTTGAAGTTCTCATGTTCAACAAACTCGGCTGGCCGACAGGCGGAATTCTTTGCCCTTTGCCATGGGTTGGAGCAACTGGTTCAGGAGCCTACGAGGGTTCCTGATGTCCAGATTCACCGCTCCAATCTGTTAGACCTATTTTTAACCACCGAGCCACGTGGTTATGGGATTGATGTCGCAGCGCCTTTAGGATCGTCCGACCATTGCCTGGTGACGACATCAATCCCTATTAACTGCAGACCCCCAATTGAGAGGCTGAAGAGAAAAATGTGGCACTATAGGTCAGCAGATTGGTTCGGTCTGCGGGCGCATTTTAATGCTTTCCCATGGTCAGCTGTCTGTTTTCAGACTTCGGATCCGTCCAGATGTGCCCAGGAAATTAGTGAAGTCATCACATCTGCGATGGATGGCTTCATTCAATCAACCATTAAAGAAACTGGTGTAGGCTCAAAGCCGTGTTTCAGTCGACAATGCTCCGAAGCAGTTCGACGAAAAAACGCGGCTTACCGAACCTACAACACATCTCGAACGTCAGAAAACAGATCAGCATATAACAAATTGGCAAAGGACAGTAAGAGAATCATCAATAGGTCAAAATTTGAGCACGACCTACAGATCAGTAAAAAGCTAGCTGCCTGCCCGCATGGCAGCAGGGCGTTCTGGTCGCCAGCGGGCTCCATAGGTCGCAATTTCTGCAAATCCAGTCTGCCGCCTCTTACCAGACCTGACGGTTCACTAGCAAACACTGCTACCGAAAAGGCCAACCTTTTAGGGAAAATGTTTGCAGAAAACTCGGCCCTCGACGACCGGGGTGCCATCCCGCCGTCGTTTCCTCACTGCGGCTTCTATATGAAAAAGCTGAGGATACGGCATCGGGATGTACTCCTTGTCTTACAGGGGCTCGATGTTAATAAAGCTAGTGGGCCTGACGGAATACCTGCCCTGGTATTGCAGAGGTGTGCTGCAGAAATCGCTCCAGTTTTAACAAAGCTCTTTAAAATGTCCCTGAAATGTGGCTCTGTGCCCTCTGGTTGGAAAAAGCGGTCATTCATCCTATACCTAAAAAAGGTGATCGCTCCAACCCGGCCAACTACCGACCCATAGCGATCACATCAGTTCTGTCCAAGGTGATGGAACGTGTGATCAACGACAAACTTCTTACATACCTCGAGAAGAACAAAATCATTAACGACCGCCAGTATGGATTCCGGCGGAACCGCTCGTGCGGTGATCTTCTCGCGTATGTGACGCATGTTTGGGGACGGTGCCTGGAACGTTATGGTGAGATTCAAACGGTCTCACTGGACATTTCTAAGGCCTTTGATCGGGTTTGGCACCGAGGACTTGTCAACAAACTGACTTCTAACGGACTTTGCTTGTGCACGTGGATTGCCGACTTTTGAGGGAGAGATCGATTCAGACGGTTGCTGATGGTTTCATCTCTTCCTCGCATTCAATAAATACTGGCGTCCCACAAGGATCGATTCTATCTCCGACATTGTTTTTGTTGCACATCAATGACCTCTTGACATGTGCACCAATCTATTGTTACGCGGATGACAGTACAGTCCATGATTGCTTTTTGTTTGACAAGCCCTCAAAGAACACACAAACTCCAACGGATCGGAGGGCCTTGAAGCTGAGAATAGACGGTTACCTCGAGAGGGTCTCCTCTTGGGGTAAGAATAACCTCGTCGAATTTAATGTTTCAAAGACCCAATCATGTCTGATTACGTCTAAAAGGGATCGAAATGACAATCTGGTCTCCTTTAATGGAAGCAATCTTCCCAACAAGCCCTCCATTGATATGCTTGGTGTAACCTTAAGTGATCAGCTCAGGTATGGGGTCTCCATCGAAACCCGAGTAAAGTTAGCCTCTCAGAAGCTGGGCATATTGTACAGAGCCCGCAGATACTTTAATAGTACACAACTGCTGACCCTGTACAAATCACAAGTGCGCCCCATTGTAGAATTTGGCAGCCACCTCTGGTCGGGAGTCCCAAAATTTCTGAAAAAAAACCTTGACTCTGTGCAGAAACGGGCGGTCCGTTTGATAGATTCGCCTATCTTAACAAATGGGTTGCAATCTTTGGAGCACAGACGTCGGGTGGGAATGCTGTCCTTGTTCTACCGGTATTTAAATGGAAGATGCTCCGAGGAACTAGCGTCATTGATCCCTTCGGCACCGGTGCATAGTCGGGAAACACGCCAAACGCGCGCCCAACATTTGCACACGGTTGACATTTTGTCACATGAGAACGGGTCGCTTCTACGACTCGTTCTTGTGTTCAACAGCTCGGCTGTGGAATGATCTGCCGGCCTCTTTCGTTTCCTCCATCCTATAACATGGGTCTCTTCCAGACCCAAGTTCACTCCTTCCTATCCTCTAAAAGATCCTCCACACAGCATCCCCAAAGATGATATAGGCCTTGAGGGAAATTATTTCCTCCTTGGTCTCCTGTGTGGAGTTACTGTAAAAAAAAAAAAAATACTGTTTTTAATTTCATTTAACTTTTTGTAAGTTGTTCTAATTGCTCATGGTTATAGGAGGAGTTTTCACATAGTATTTTAAATTTAATTTTACTCTCGGTTTAGATAATCGCTCATGATTATAAGAGAAGAATTTATATATCCCGTTAACTAATGTGTACCCGGCCTTCCCCGGGATTTTTTTTGTTTGTATAAGGTTATGAAGTTGTGAATTTTTGCATTAGGATGCCATAATTGATTTGACAGCGAAAGTTACTATCTCTAAATAAAGAAACATTCATTTGAATATTTAATTTGATTCCTAACGTTTATTTTTTCAAAACGTATCTAAATCATAAAGTTCTTATGTAGGTACCTATTTGTGTTTTCCATTTTGAAAATATTCTACCCAAAAAAATCTTCTTCTTTTGAATATGCAATCTGTGGCTAACCAGAGTGTTATATCTATGGGCTAATTGAGGTAGCGGGCATTAACATGGCGGGTTCAATGTTTTTCATACTAATTTTAAAACGTTATAGCAACAGTTTTATATATTGGATTTCAAACTACTTTCTAAACCTTTCTGTCACTAATAAAAACAAACTGTGCTGTTTTCAGCGAAACCGGTAAAGTTATATTTGAGAACATTGAAGACAAACAAACAAACTTACATTGATTTTTATATGTATTCTTTTAAATTAACTTTTACTCTTCGTAAGTTGAGCTAATAGTTCATGGTTATAGAAGGAGTATTTACATATTCTTTTTAAATTACTTTTACACCCCGTAAGTTCAGCTAATCGTTCGTGATTATAGGAGCAGCATTTATGTATGATTTTTAATTCACTTTCACTTGCCTAAAGTTAAGCTAATAGCTCGTGGTTATAGGAGAAGCATTTACATATTCTCTTTTGTTACGTCACCATCGGGAATATGCTGACAGAATGAGCGATTTTTCAAGTCAAACGCTTCCGGTTGACGTCACAAATTTTTACTTCCGGGATATGTTTTTCGCGCCAATTTCATTATTCTGTTATCTCGACGTTTCAGAGTTCGCGTGTATATTAAACTGTACATACAAAATAATAAATTGACGTGCGTGTAATTTTTTTACCGCGGTATTCACTTATATTTTGAAATAAAAAATATTAGTATTGAGTTGGTACAGAGTTTTGTTTACCGCTAACGTGGAATTGAGTTGCCGATGTGAGAAGGCCTTCATACCGCACCTGATGATGAAAATTATAGTATCATTATGTTAATATTAAGGTGAAATTCTGTACGGTAGATTTCCATTAGGGCAAAACTGGGAAATATAC